>JASDQU010687491.1:0-16405 GCA_032191745.1 Picea mariana
AAAGGTGAAAAAACAGTGGCAGTCTTTACAGATGTTCGGTAGGCCCACAATGTCGAATATGACATCAAATGCCAATTTGACTTGGCCGAAATGATCGTTCACTATAGAATGGTCTTGAGAGACTTATTCACAGCTTCCACCTGACCATTCGCTTGTGGGTAATAAGGTGATGAGTGTTCTTGCCTCAACCCAAGCTTTGATGTTAATTCAAACATCATTTTGTTCTGAAAGAGACTTCCATGGTCAGTGACAATCTCTTCCGGGATTCCGAACCTTGCTATTATTTGATTGAAAATAAAGAGAGTTGTTGTCTCTCCATCATTATTGAATGTTAGCATAGCTTTGACCCACTTTGTAAAGTAGTCTACTGCTACAATGATATAATGGTGCCCCCTGGCTAAAGGGGGTGGCATGTAGTATAATCAATCCCCCACTTGGTGAAGGGGCCGACAGTAATGACGGGAAACATGGGAGCAGGGTGTGCCCTCATCTTCCAAGAGAATATCTGACATGGGTGGCACTTCTTGACCAATTCAACGCAAACCTTGATTAACGTCGACCAAAAGTAACCGGTTCGTAGAATCTTTTGGGTTGTTGCCAACCCGGACAAATGACCACCACATGCTCCAGTGTGGAAATCGTTAAGCACGAGTTCCACTTCTTCATGAATGAGGCACCGACGAAGGATGCAATATACACCTCGATGATATAAAGTGTCTTTGAGTATGAGATAGTTCTTCGCTTGATGGCGTATGCGTCGATGCTCATCATGAGAAGTAGAGGTGGGGCACTTCAAAGTCTGGAGATAGACTAGTATATCTCCATACCAGTGATCTAAAGATGAAATCAAAAAAAGATCTCCTTTAATCGATGATTCTTCGGGAGTAACATCACCTGACTCAACCGGAAGTTCCAAGATAAGTTTCGCAAAGACCAACGACTTTTTAGAATTCACAGACACAAAATCCAAGTCAAATTCTTGGAGGATAACAATCCATCTACTGATATTTCCGCCAATTACACGTTGCGTCAACACGTATTGAAATGGATTCACAACGACAATGACGGTGGTCTTGCGAAATAGGATATAGTGACGGAACCATTGGACATCATGTACTACTGGAAATGCAAGTTTCTCAACATGTGAGTAGTTGAGTTCCGGTCCAACCAGGCTGCGACTTAGGTAATAAATGACATGTTCTTCAAGCAAATCATCCTCCTGAACCAAGACCATACCGATGGTCAACTCTGCTACGTCCAAATACAATAAGAAATCTTTATTATAATTGGGTGGCCGAAGTAGAGGGGCGAACGTGAGGGTGTGTTTCAACGCTTTGAAAGAGCGTTGAGCGGCTTCGTCCCAATGAAAAGGAACTCCCTTCTCAGTAAACGCATAAACCCTTTAGTGATCTCGACATAGTTAGCAATAAAACGCCAAAGAAAACTATCTTTTCCCTATAAACTCTGAAGCTGAGGGACTGTGCATGGGGGAGGCAATTGAAGTAGCGCCTCAACCTTGAGAGGATCGACCATGATCCATGTTGTCGAAACTATAAAACCTAAAAGATGACCCAACGTCACGCAAAAACTACACTTGTTTGGATTCAAGCGAATCCGGTAGTAGCGACATCGCTCAAAGATAAGTCGAAGGTGCATGGGATGATCATCTCTCTTACGAGATCGTGATGCTAGATCATCAAAATAAGCCTCGACTATGTGTTTGAGATCATGGAAATAAAAATACATGGCCCGCTGGAAAGTGGCTCCAACATTCTTCAGGCCAAAAGGCATCTTTCAATAAGCAAATGTACCCCATGGATAGATAAAAGTTGTTTTATGTTGGTCTTTGGGCTTAATCTATATCTGACTGTATCCTGAAAAACCATCCATGAAAGAAAAGACCTCACAGCCTATGCATTCATTGACAATCTAGTTAATGAATGGGGTGGGGAAATTATCCTTTGGATAGGCCTTGTTCAAATCATGGAAATCTGTACATACGTGAATCATTCCCTGCTTTTTGTTAACCAGAACGAGATTTGACACCCATTGAGTCAACTGAACGGGGTAGATGGAACCAGCTTTGAGTAGTTTCTCTACTTCAGCCTTAATAATTATTTCTTTCTGAGGGTTAACTAGACAAAGCTTCTGCTGGATTGGCCTAGCGTCAGAGTAAGTCGTTATTTCATGTTCGAGGATTCTTGGATCGATGCCTAGAATTTTCTTGTAAGACCAGGCAAAAACATCGCAAAATTCTTTAAATAAATCTGTCTATATCTAAATCTCCTTGGGGGATCAGTCCGCTCCGACGAAGACATTCTCCATGACACCAGGGGTTATGGAGATGTCTATATGTATCCTTTTAGCGATGGTTTCCATATTACCCTCAGCATAAACTGCGTGCATAGCCAGAGGATTAATAGGACAATACCTATCTCCAGTCATAGTCAACACAAATTCACTTGCCTCTATTCTTCCTAACTCTAGGAGGAAATAAGATCTGTGATGGAGATCGTCTGAGGGTTTGTCCGGACCAGTCAATGCCTCTAGAATCACCTCGTTAGAGAGTAAGACCAAGTCTAAGGAATCGGTANNCAGATCGAGGTCAATTGAAGCTTGTTGAACAATAGAGTACACAAATTTGTTCGCGGACAAGGGCATGGACATGCCATGATGCCCTGTCCCTTCCATCGTGGCCGATGGGGAAGGAAGAGTCCACTAATCATTAAAGTAAGTCGTACGGAACGAAAACACTTTAAAAATCTCAGCCCTAGGCTGGTCGGGGACAACCGATATCATCTTGACATCACTGGAAGGAGGCGGGTAATCGAAAGTATCCATGAGAGGTGAGCACAAACCAACCCCCACGTTGACGATGTCAGGTTGTGGGTTATCAATCATCAGGACCGTGGATGCCCCCGATGAAGGCTCAGGCCTGGAGAAAGACAATTGATCAATGGTCACGATTCGGCCCTCGTGTGGAAACAACAAGACCCGAAAAACCGTGGCAACCACTGCATCCATAGCATATGTCCAACTCCTTCCTAACAGTAGGTTGTAGTCGAAAGGCGTATCGACCACTTCAACCTCGACGCACATAGTCTTCCCTCCTAACTGCATAGGGAAAGAAGGGATGATTCCATGTGGTATGAAAGAATGACCATCGAAAGTTGTAAGAAGAGTAGGTGACGGAGACAAAATGGGTTGGCCAATGGCCTTCCAACATGCCAACGACATCACACATGTCGAGGCACCCTCATCAACCACCGTACGGAAAATATTCTAGGTAAAAGATTTCGTGGGGTGAGCCACTACTATCTGAAACATGACGCAGTATGGGAGACGAGGCTTCAAGTCGGTTGTATCAAGCGTGATCGTTCCCAGATTACATGTCTCAACAGATCCTAAGGCATCTAGAAGAGACTTTCTTTGTGAAGGGTAGCTCTGGAGCACCTCCAAAGTAGACATTGTGCAAGGGGTTTGTAACAAATCTTCCACCATAGAAGAGTTCTAGGCGACCCTTGCATTTGGATTATGCGAAGCCTTCTTGAACGCCCCTTTCGGGATGTGTGTCATTGTTTCTCCCATCGTTCTCTCGATCTGGAGAGGAACAAATGGGTTTTCGGCTTCTTTACCCTTTTCAGTGGTACTTGGCATTCCATAATCATGTGCCCTAGTAGCTATGTGAACGTCACCCTTCATCATATACATGTTCGCGGCCAATGGGTTACTAGAAGATGAAGAGGGTCCCTGACTGCCCCCATCCGTGCTCGAAGAGGCTTGAGTCAAATTTTGCCCATGTGGAAATGGGTTTGTTAACACAGCAGGCTGATGATGCACCAATAACCTTTGGGCCTCTGCAAGCCGACAGTAAAGGTGAGTTGGGTGGTATTTCGTGCAAATATTACACAGATACTTCGACTTCTTTCTCTCTGTGTTTCCCCTACCAGCATTATTGGTGGGTTTTTTATCTCCCTTACCCTTCTTTCATTGCTTCTTCTTCCCTTCAGGATACTGGTTGGCCTTTGGGTTCGTCGATTGCACACTGTGTACATCTGACATTTCAATAGGGGGAGCAGCTGAACCAGTGGTTGAGTTGGTCGCTATTTGTTTCAACAATTGTTGCAATTGATTTGACAACTGATCAATGGGCTTCGCTTGTGTTGAACCAACGATGTCATCAACATGTGGCCCAGACTTCTATCTGGTCTTGTCAAGAATAGACGGCAGTGCATCTGGCAGAACTTCATAAAGTAAACTAGACTGAGAGTATATTAGCTCAAGCTGTTGAGCTCTCATTATCGCCTCTTCCTATGAAAAGAACCCTGGCGTTGCTACGTCCTTGGATATTTCGGGTACCAAAGACTTAAGGAACCACTCCAGTAGGAATGCTGGTGGAACTGGTACTTTAATCAAACTCTTCTAGCACCGTCATTCTCGGATGTGATCAGAGATATGATCAGCCTTCGTCTGCTCAAAGTTGGCTAGCAATTCGGTGTCGGCATCGTATCTCACAGGTAACTAAAAATGGTTTAAGAAAACCATTGCCAATTCACCAAAAGTACTTAGTAGAGTATCTTGAGCGGTCAAGCTTGATGTACCATTTTGTGGCACTCCCAATGAGAGTGCATTGAAACAGATGCAACTGTACATAATCATCTCTCAAAGAGTTGGATGGGCACCATAGGTGAAAGGTAGTCAAATGATTGCGTGGATCTTCGTTAGGCTTACCCTTGAACTTCAAAATGTCCGAGGGAAACTTTTTCGGCATGGGAGGCCAACGTGAATCGTGACAGATTGGGTCATTTAATAATCTTGAGAAGTCTGGCAAATGAAACGTTGCCAAGAACGGTAATTTAGGTTGTTGAGTATGTACAGGGAAAAAGTGGCCTGGAGTTTGATTGGCACCAGGTTTCTAGGAAAATTTAGGTTGTTGGCCCAGGTTTTGGTAAAAACCATGACCTAGGCTAGCATTCAGATACTGCACTTGTTGGGAAGTCATCTGTTGACTCCCATAATTGGACATTGAGGGCTAGGAAGGGATTTCTCCCGATGTTGTGTTCCAAAGGTTCTGGAAAGGGTTGACCCCTACCGATCTGATGGGCATAGGTATTGAGCCTTGCCCGGGGTTCCATTAACTATGGAAGGGGTTACACCCAGTCAGCATCCTTGATGAGGGAACTGATCCTTGCCACAGATTCCAAGGTCCTTGAGAATTCTTTGCCCCATGTGCATGAATAGTACCATGTGCAGAATTTTGTTGTCCAAAACCAGGGTTGCCCCCAGTCGAGACAACAGCTAATGAGAACGCGTTGTTACTAAATGTGTCGAACAAAGAGAATGACAAAGAACCCACCGGCGTGGTGTTGGAAGAAGGTCCTTGATTACCTGCTCCGAACAAGCTGTAATTCATGTTCGGCCAGGCGGGTTGTTGAGAAGCACCGTCGAGCGAGGGGGACGACAAAGGTATGTGACCTCCACCGTAAGGGAAATCATTATAGGGGGCTGAGGTGACCCCCATTGAACCTTGCACAGGAGCATTTGAGCTATCAACCCCTAGACCCATGATCTGTAAAGTGGAGTAGGTGAGGATCGAGTTTGTATCATAGTCGGGCATTCCATATGAAAACGGAGGACCCATCACACTTTGTGTAAATGGAGCAGAGATCGCCACCATAGATGGAATCAGACCACTGCCCAAGGTACAGGTGGACGAGACCATCGTGGTCCAGGCTGGCGAAGGTGAGTTGGGAGGCGGAACGCCCCCAGTAGTAGCAGTCGTAGAGGGAGTGTGAGGACTCCCTGACGAAGTAGCAACATTTTCTTCCATCGTTGCTTGCAGGACCATCTGGCGCTCGTGATGTGTTACCCTTGGGGGGACAAGCTGTATCAAGAGTGGCACCGACAAGTCAGTGATCAGAGGGTTATACAAACCAAGAGCTTCTGCTCCAAGGTCAGAAATAGTCGGTTCCTCCAGAATCGAATGTTCTCCTCTCAGAGATGGCTCGGGCACAACTTCTTGTGGCCCGATCGCCTCAAAAGACCCTTGTTGGTCTAGTCTTTGCCTTCGTAGTGGTGGTGGTGGCTCCAAACTAACCATTGGGAGGCCTAAAAGCCTTCATGACTGGCAGAGCTCTTGATCTTACACTGTGTGAGAAGATCAATGACACAGTAGGGTTTTTCTAACGTTGAAGACCAAGCACGCACTAGAAAATTTCCTATGAGATAAAGCAAGCAAACCACTATAACTAGTCGGAAGAACAGTTACACTGACCAACATTAGAGAAACTTACCGATGCAAGTGAAACTCGAACATAGAAGCACCCTCCAGGTATAATCTAGAAAGAATTGCCCAATGTCTGCCCTAGGTACCGCAGTATACCCCCGCAGTCACCTGTGTAAGTCCCTAAAATAAAGGCAACTAGGTTTCCAGCTCGTGAATAATTACCAGGCGAGTACAGTCGACAGTCGGGTGGACTGCAATGAGTAGGGTATCAAGCCCGAAACCTATCAAGGGTATCGAAATCAAGTGTTCTGAAAGACGACTAAGGACCTCGAATAGATTTGAGACCCATGAAGCTCTGTGGAAAATGTGATCAACGGAATCCCAAGACAAGTCCTCTATATGTGTTCCCCACTACGCTTGGTCCGGATTTGGAGGGGTTATCTCCGCTACCTTTCTGCACATGACGTCGTGTTTATCCCCTGTGTTAGAGGGGGGTCCCGGATAATCTCCACGTTACTGGACTTTTTCACTCCCTAGCGTAGACTCGTATGTTTGTTTTATAGTCTTGAAGAGTTTCCTCTCCAGCCTAAATCAAGGCTCTAGCCTAGACTAGTTAATGGACCCTACAAACGTGAAGTCTGGTTAATTTTACTTAAGCATTAATTTTAAGTGGTTTGTCTTAATTCAAAGGAACGAAGATGAAATTGGTGGTGTTTTTTAAGAGACGAAAGAGAAGAACAAATACTGGAAGAAAAATTACTTCTTTTTTCAAAAGATTTGCAAATTGAAAACTCTTCAACCAACTTTTCAAACTAACTTCTTTCCAAGATCTTTTAAAAGAAAATCTCAAAACTGAATTCCGCTCGACTACGAGCTACTTAAAGTTCTAAGAATTTAGTAAAGAACTTAAGAAAGAACTCTTCTTCCTAACAACCAACCTAACTACTTAACCAAACAAAGAAACTAAAATCTTTTTATTTTTATTTTTTATGCTTCAAAATAACAAACTTAAAAATGAATTCTTTTCTTTTCTTCTAAAGAAAGTAAAAGGGAAAAGTGAAGACAAGATAAGACCAAAGAACCTGACTTCTAGTCTACTGCAGATCGGAGGGAGTCACTGAAGGAACCACTGAGGCTAAACAAAGAAGACTCACAGACTCGTCCAAAACCCTTTCAACGAAAACATAAGCAATCTTAAAAGATAAAGAAACTGACGTCAAACCTAGGCTTAAAGATTGTAACTACAGAGACCAATACTAAATCAAGAAACCCCTGAGAAGTCAGACTTCAATCAGGGAAGAGGATGACTGCCTCTTCTTAAAAAAAAAAGGCTTCCTGACACTTAAGCAGCCTGCGTATGTACGCGGACTATCCAAAGGTAGGGCACATATGTACGTGTGAAAACCCACTGCAGGCTGCATACACATGTATAACTTCTCAAAAAAAGAAAACTAACTGTCAAGATGACAAGGCAGGGAGTACTGGTATGGCAGACTAGAATCCCTCAAAGACTCAGCAACTTACAAAGAACTCAAAGAGGTAATTAAACCAATTAAAACACCAAAAAATATCCCCTAAAAACCCTAGAGGCTTCCCCAGTATGGTCGCAAATTCTGCTATAGCGGGAAAACCCCCCTATGGACTACACTAGGGTTCAACATGCAGGCAAATCTAACTGTCTAAAGTCTCCTACTTTTAACAACTACCCCGACAATACCCCACATTCAAGTATGAAATACAAAGTAAAAGGATCTGATAACTCTACCTTAAACTCTGTGTCCGGTGTCGATCCTTTCTCATTTGGATGTTCCTCGACTGCAAATCCCCTCCCAAGGCCGACCTGCATTCATAAAAAGACAAACAAGAAAATATGAACATGCATCTCATATATGAATTAGTGGGTTAGATGTCATAATAAAATGTAAATCAAACATAAATATTGAACACATCATATGGAAAGAGAGAAAAAATACTTCTCTATATTAATCTCACAAAGTCACTTACAAAATCAGATTGACGACTGCTCCTCGAACCTAGTCCGGGATCCTCTTCACCATGCTCCAATTTCTTTGACGTATCTTTTTCCTCTTCATCTCTCTCTACAGAATGGATTGGGCTTATAACGGAGGAAAAAGGCAAGAATAGGAAATTTTGGCTCAAAACTCACAATGTGGCTGCAAATTCTTGGGGCAAGGGGGAAAGTGAAATGGGTAGAGTTTCACTATTGCTATGTTTCTCCTCAGAATGAGACACTAACATCTATTTTTATATGACAAAAGGATGGTTATTCGGTTGGGTGAAAGGATATAGGCGGTGGATTAGTTGGGAAACTACCTAATAGCCCGTAATCTCAACGAATTCCTTGCAACTTTTTATTTTTTGCAACTTTTGTGGGCATACGTGGGTTGTAATGGTGCAGCTAGCATACGTATGCGGGTAGTAGTGGTGCAGCTAGCGTACACACATGGGCAGTAGTGGTGTAGGGCGCATACATCTTCAAAAATAGTGTTTTTAAGAAGAGTTGTTCAATTGTGGCTTGGCAAAAATAGTAAGTAAGATGGCCTAATGCCAAGTATGCATGTATGGTGCAAATTAGGGTTATAACAACTGTGAACAATAGTAGATGCATCTTCATCAAGAAGCCACTTTGGAGGCATCCCTCCATTCAAGGTACAAGTTAATTTTGATATTCCTATGTTTGAAGATCAAATAGACATAGGTGCTTTGGAAAAGTGGTTAAATCTGCTAGAAGGTTTTTTCTCTGTCCATAGTTTTTATGATAGGGAAAATATCACCTTTGTGCTCCTTAAGGTTGTCCCCCCATGTCAAAAATTGGTGGGATATTTATTGTGAGAAAAATTCCACAAAGGTGTCTGAAATGTTTGAGGCTGAACCCAATTGGGATTTTTTTATGGATACCATCAAGGAACAATATTACCTTATTGGAAAATATGACAACCAATATATGAGATGGACCACACCGCATCAAGAGAGGGACCAAACAATGCCAGAGTTCACAAATACCTTTCATACCTTGCGCACCAAGTTGGGTATCAAAGACCTCGAGTGACATATGGTTCCAAAATACAGTGGGTGTCTACATAGGTACATCCAAACATAAATGGATTTTCTGGACATCTAGTCACTAGGAGTTGCTTATCAATATGTTATCAAAATATAGCAGAAATTTAAGCAGTGGAATAAGGAGGATTTTGGGTCTACAAACCCGCAACAAACAAAGTATGGTAAAGGCGACCCCAACTCATAAAACAACCAACCTCAAGACAACCAGTCTAAGCCACAGGGAAAAAAGGATAAGATGAAGACACAGAAGGACATTGGGAAGTGGTGTGACTTCCACAAAATCCCTTGGCATGACATCGATGAATGTCACTCAAAAAATTCATTGGTGGCTGAGCTCAGAGAAAAAGAGCCAAACCCTGACTCATATTGTAATTTAGAAAACAATAAAAGGAAACAGATCATCGATGCAGAACCCACTACTACCATCACGACCACAACAATCCAACCAGAAGAACCAGTGGATCTTGAGGAGGGGAGCACCTCTTCCATTCACAAATGTGGGTGAAGGGGACCTCGCTGCATTTCATTATTGATAGTGGAAGCCAAAAGAACCTAATATTAGAAGAGATCGTCAAGCAGTTGGATTTATTGACAACATCACACTCACAACCATACAACATCAGGTGGTTTTTCCAGGGTCAAGATATCCACGTTAGCCATCAGTATCACCCGTCCTACAACATCAAGCCCTTCAAGGATGAGGTATTTTGTGATGTTTCTCCACTGGAAGTTTGTGATGTTCTTTTAAGATAGCCATATATGTGTAAGCATCATGTTGTTTATAAATCTCGACCATGTAGTGTCATTTTTACTCTGGGGGGTCAACTCTATAGGGTACCAGAGGTAGTTCCGATTACTGTCCCAACAAAATTGTGTCGCAAAGTAATCTCTCATACCACAAAGTTTAGCCTCTTCACAATCTAGTAAAAAGGTGAATAGAAGGATACTGCAACCATTGCAGCCTCGACCCAAAACCTTTCTATCCAATAGAAGTAGGGTGACAGGATTGTAGAAGAGCACAAAGGTATTCTTGTTTCACTTACAGGGGTTCTTTCACACTGCCCAGTCAAACCAAGCTATAGTGGATCCCTTCACAACTATATTGGCCACAACTCTTTTCCAATGTTCTTAGGTTTCTATAACTCTTCATAATGCATCTTCACCGACAGAGTCCTCCCACACTCAGACTGAGGTCATGCAACTAGATTGGTTGTGTTAACACATATCCTCGTTCTTCCACCTCAACTCCTGCATGTTGACACCTGCGTATTCTTAGTCCTCGTTTTGTCACCACAGCCTCCCGCCTGGTCGTCGTCCAATCAGCTTTCATGTCGTTTGCGCCAAATCCTCGTCAGCATCCAACGCAGATACAGATGGCCAAGAGCAAGGTAAGGTCGTCACGTTTCCAGGTGCCAAGTTGACTCAGGCCTATCTAGACCCTGAGGAAGATAGTTAATGAAGTTGGGGAGCGGTGGTTGAACATCGTTTCCCCCATAAATGGAAAGCTCAAAAGGACTGTCAGCAAGTCGACTCATCTTTAGGTCCCTCTCAAAACCCGAAAATTAGAAGGAGTCATCCCATTCAGAGAGACGCGTGGCACCAGATCCAAGGATTCGTAGTTTCACAAATCGGAGGTTTTAGCATGCAGTCATTTTGATATTTTGTAATGGTCGATGGTTGAGCTAAGCTCCCGCATTGTAAAGCTTTGATGAAAGCTCTGGTTATCTGTTATGTAATAGGATTTGAGATTTCTTGTTTAATATAAGTCAACTTCTTTCCATATCTCTGTAAAAGCTGTGTTAGAACACTCGAGCATGGAGAATCCAGTCGAGGGTCGTATGTTGTTGTTATGAAGGTTTGATTTTAGCAGTGACTAGTTTTAATCAGTTCGTTTTGTTATATTTTTCTCTCTCACACTGAAGAGCTTGGGCATGGATGATCCAGTCGAGTTATTGTAGCTGCATCATGATGTATGTTTGATCATTGTGTTGTTATGACTATGTTGCTTAAATATACTTCAGTGTCTGAAACTTTGAATCCAAGAGGATCTTGTGTTTGAGTTCTTCCTTATTAGGCTGCTGGAAGACCTGATGTCCATAGCAGACCTCTACATTCTCCTCACCAAGTCTTCCTTCTATTCATCTTTAATCCAACTTACTGACTGAAGTTGATCAAGACCTCACTTGTCTGTGCATACCAGTCCAGTTTTCTGAGTTAAAGTGATATCATCTTGAGTCTCCTTTCCATTTGACCTCTTTAAAATTATTTGTGACATACAAACTGATGGGTACTGGGCTTACTCTCTCTGCAATCAGAGAGTGACTTCTAGTGCTAACATTTCCGGTGCCATTGTCGGGGACGAAAGTGAAGATATCTTCCCTGGGAGAATGACAAAGAGCTTATGATTCTGAAGGTGCATAAGATATCAGAACCATTGAATATTGCAGCTTGCACCTGGCGACTCCACCATCAAAGACTCCACTGGGGAGGATCCTGTCGACAGAAAAATGACCATACCGAAGGGAAAGACTAGGTATCGGTCTATGAGTTTTCTTCATGAAGTCTCATTCTTCTTTATCAGCTCATTTCTCTCTTTCCCTTCACATATAAAGAGGATTATCCTCTGCTTTGTATATTCAGATGACAATAAGCCTTCCTTCATTCATCCATCCTTGGAAGAAGAAGACATTCCCTCTTCTTGTGTTGTAGATGTCGATCCTGCGTCTTCACCTCAGCCTATTCATAAAAGTGAGATATGTATTGCATCTCCTCTCGAAATTGATCACCCTTGTAGCCTTGAGGAGGTTGAAAATAATTCACAGTCTTCTCAAATCTCATTACCCTTTGTTATTCTTGTTGAACCTTGCCATCAACTCGTTAATCCTCATGATCAACCCACTGCTTTTCAAATTAAAATCAGAAATAATTTGTTTAAACCTCTGAGGCTACCATATCGCCTTAACCCTTATCCTCTTGATTCCTTTGAGTATCTTCCTCAGTTTTTGGGGGAGGATCATGTTATAGCTAAGAGGCACTTGGGGGCCTTTGAGAACTTTATTGATAAGTTTTAGATCATTCATGATGATTTTACCATGAGTTTGTTCTCACATTCCCTGTCTGGAGATGTTGTTGTGTGGTTTAGATGTCTGGAAGCCGGTTCTATTGGTTCCTGCACCAAGCTATGCCATGCTTTTTTAAAGTGTTGGGGTGAGAACAAATCCCTTGATCAATATTGGTTTGAGTTTAATGCCTTGAGGAGAGGGGAAGAGGAAGCCTTGGATGTCTTCAATAGGAGGTTTTACAGCGTTTATCATAGTATGTCTGTGGAGATCAGACCCACGGAGACTATTTCCATGGTGTACTATGTCATGCCTCATCATCCAGAGCTTGTCCTTTTCCTGAGAGAAAGGAAATTTGCATCGTTAAGACATCTATTTGAAGATGTTGTAGAGGTCAAAGAGAACATCAGGGCTAGCAAGTGGGTTCATAGGCATGCATATCTCGAAAATTTGCATGTACATGAGTAAGAAGATTGTCAATCTGTTTCAAATTATGAGCAAGAAGATAGTGAATATGAATCAGATCTGGAACAACAACAAGGAAGTAGGTATGATTCACAGTTGGTATCATGTTCTTAAAAATTTACAGATTTTTCTATGGGCATGAATGCATATCAATCTTATGATCAATTTCCAGAATATTTTGAGCATGTAGCAGTGGTTGGTTGCATAGATAACTGTATGTTTTTGGGTGATCATAGTTGTGATATTGTAAATCATGTTGCACCGTTATCTTGTGACCATTCTTATGAAGAAGAGACGACAATTGTTGATGATCAAGAGTTGGTTTCAAAAGAACAAGGAGGGCATTTATTTGCAAACAGAGAGAATTTTACAGAGGAGTAGCCTGGTCTTCTAAAGGAGCAAGGATTCTGTTGCATTATTCATGATCCTGTGGCCATATACATGGAGTCAGACATTTTAGATTTTCTGAAATTTTCAAATTGCATTACTTCACCAATACTCACAGAAAATTATGGTGTTATGAAAGGTTTCCAAGACCACATTATAGAGCCTTTTCCTTTATTAATTAAGGAAAAAAATTGGGTGGAAATCAACTATCCTAGACTCGCAGAAAACACAGAGCAGCATGTAAAGGAGGAGCTTAGTGGGCAGTTTATATCCTGTCCAGAACCTGTAATTGAGCAGGTATCACCTGGTATTAGCCAGCCTGCATCAGTTCTCCACCCACCTATGCACTTTGAGAACATCACACAACAGGTGAGCTGCAATAAAGAACAAGAGTTAATTTCTTACCAGTTGAGTTCCCCTGATTATAAATTTTGTGACCTTGTGGGATTATATATGGAGCTGTGTTTTCCAAAAGCATTGGAGCCTGCATATTTATTCACCTTATCATAATTTGGGGGTATAGTCAGTGTTCCAAGCCATGTCCTCGTTTTGTTTTCATACTTCCTTAGCCTTTTGTGGATTATCTGCAGTAAAGAAAAGGATCATATTACCAGACAGTCTCGGTGGCTATGGTGGAAGTTTGCTTTCACCTAGCGCTTTGTAGAAATCAGTTAGGTTAGGTTTTTATACATAAATAAGCTTTATCAGGAGCATGTGTGCTTTCTTTATGTCTGTAAGAAGAATAGTGTGCGGGTTGGCCTAGATTCCTCAGCAGGATGTTTTTGAGCATGACTCCATAGCCCAATACTAAGGCACTGAAACTGCAAAAAGAGTTCTTAGAGCCTCGCAGGGAGGACTCTATCCCCCATGGATCCTAATGTTAACACATATCCTCATTCTTCTGCCTCATCTCCTGCATGTTGACACCCACGTATTCTCAGTCGACATTTTATCACCACAGCCTCCCACCTGGTCGTCGTCCAATCATCTTTCATGCCGTTTGCGCCAGATCTTCATCAGCATCCAACGTAGATCCAAATGGCCAAGAGCAGGGTAAGGTCATCACGTTTCCAGGTGTCGATTTGACTTAGGCCTATTCGGACCCTGAGAAAGATAGTTAATGAAGTTGGGGAGTGGTGGTTGAACATTATTTCCCCCATAAATGGAAAGATCAAAAGGAATGTCAGCAAGTCGGCTCGTCTCCAGGTCCCTCTTGAAACCCGAAAATCACCAGGAGTCGTCTAATTCAGAGGGACGTGTGGCACCATATCCAAGGATTCATAGTTTCACAAATCGAAGGTTTTAGCATGGAGTCATTTTGATATTTTGTAATGGTCGATGGTTGAGCTAAGCTCCCACATTGTAAAACTTTGATGAAAACTCTGGTTATTTGTTATGTAATAGGATTTGAGATTTCCTATTTAATATAAGTCAGCTTCTTTCCATCTCTCTATAAAAGTTGTGTTAGAACACTCAGGCATGGAGAATCCAGTCGAGGGTCGTATGTTGTTGTTATGAGGGTTTGATTTCAACAGTATTGTGACCAGTTTTAATTAGTTCGTTTTGTTATCTTTTTCCTTCTCACACTAAAGAGCTCGAGCATGGATGATCCAGTCGATTTGTTGTAGTTGCATCGTGATGTATGTTTGATCATTGTGTTGTTATGACTGTGTTGCTTAAATATACTTCAGTGTCTGAAACTTTGAATCCAAGAGGATCTTTAGTTTGAGTTTTTCCTCCTTAGGCTGCTGGAAGACCTAATGTCCATAGCAGACCTCTACATTCTCCTCACCAAGTCTTCCTTCTATTCACCTTTAATCCAACTTACTAACTGAAGTTGATCAAGACCTCACTTGCTTGTGCATACCAGTCCAGTTTTCTGAGTTAAAGTGATATCATCTTGAGTCTCCTTCCCATTTGACCTCTTTAAAATTATTTGTGACATACAAAATGATGGGTATTGGGCTTACTCTTTCTACAATCAGAGAGTGACTTCTAGTGCTAACAGGATGAATGGATCCATTTCCCCAAACAATAAGACAATGCCAAGCACAATCAAGATAACATCTTCCGCAAGGCAAACAACTCACCAAGGTTTAGATTTAACAAACGATTCCTTGAGAACTTGACGCAATGGAGACCATTTCTTCTTAAGGGGGGAGGAATGATCCAGGTGGATATTGGTTTCCACCCACCTATTCCACTGGCTCAAAGAACAATTTTCCATTTTAGCAGTTGTTTTATAGTTTTTCAGGTCCCAAACTTCCAGGGTTGTTTTGATGCCCTAAATGACATTTTTTTTATTTTTTTTTACTTTTGGAAGGCTAGGGATTGTTGAAAACATGCCTTGACCCTTGGCGGATGTTGTACTTCTCAGCTATACCTTTCCAACAAGGTATCGAATGCCCCAAACATAGATCATATGAAAAATTTACGCCTTTGAAAAGTTGATATATCAACTACCCCCATCAGGGCCCACAAACCTTTTGGTGTTTCATCTTTCGAGGTTAGGGTTTTAGATGTTTAGGGTTTTCTCATTAATGCTTTATGTTAAAAAGGCCTTTAGAGCCTCGTTGTAAAAATATTCTTATGAATGAGCGTAGTCGTCACATCTCTTCTCAGAAATAAATTGTCACCATTCTAACGAGTTCATTCACTCTGTATTTTTACAGTTTATGTACATTTATTTCATTGATAGAAATTGTGTATTATTGTATCTCTATGTTCTTGCAATATCTTTATGTATTTCTTTATTATATCTCTTCCTTCATTTCATTCTCAAAATAATCTGGATCACCTTCTCTGACATCTCTCTTTTCTTTTGTCATGGGAAGCTACTTGGGTCAGTGGGAGTGTTCTTCCCCAAGCTCAACAATTTCAAGACCCAACTCTCGATAGCCTGACCTCATCGGGGGCATGCACAGAGAAACAATGAAGAGTATATTACTATGATACCAGTGATCTATATTATATTGAGAATGACATGAAGGAAGAAATATAACAAGGAAATACATAGAGATATTGCAAGGAACACAGTAATACAATAAAACTTAGATTATATTAATGATTGTTTGGAATATAGAAGACTGTAAAATGAAAAGCAAACAAGCTAGATAGAATGGTGGTAGTTTATCTATGAAGAGAGAGATGTTTCTGCTCTTCTCATTCACAAGAAGTTGATTAC
>JASDQU010687491.1:16505-29957 GCA_032191745.1 Picea mariana
GGTAGAAATAGTAGAGAAGACTAAAATGTAAAACACACAGCGCCGGCATCTGTGTGTTTTTTTTGGATCTATATATATCTCTACACAGCGCCGGCATCTGTGTGTTTTACATTTTAGTCTTCTCTACTATTTCTACCGGCTGAAGAAACTACTCAGTCACCTCCCTTCCATATAGTCTAAGATTATTAACCATTACTCAGTTATTCTCTATTTCTCATCCTCCACACCTTCCCCATTTCTGTGTTTATTTTTCAATGTCCCTGTTCTGTCCTGCTTTCCTGGAATCCAATTAAGAATGTAATGGATCTACAAGTGTGGCGAGACGAATCACAGGTAAATCAAAATTTGTTATGTTAGGTGCGGTTTTATGTTTAGTGCTACTAATATCCCGCCAGAATGTCTCGAATGAAATGGAAAGGTTTTGTAGATGAGAATGATGACCCATACATAAATATCGTTCTTACTGTTGAAGCATGTGAACATTTTTGCAGATGCCGGTGTGTTTGGAGGAGCTTTACGCATATGAATGTGAAGCTAAAGAGAATCAGGGGGCTAGAGCAAGCGACAAAGCTTCAAAAGCTAAGTGTGAGAGGGTGCTCGGAGCTAGAAGAGCTGCCAAGTATGGAAGCATTGGTATGCTTGGAAGAGCTATGGGCAAAGGATTGTGTGAAGCTGAAGAAAATCAGGGGGCTGGAGCAGGCGACAAAGCTTCAAAAGCTAGAAGAGCTGCAAGTATGGAAGAGCTATGGGAAAACGATTGTGTGAATCTGAAGAGCATACGGGGGTTGGAGCATTAGCATCTTTGCTCCATTTGTGATGTATGGATAATGACATTTTTAGTAAATATTAATTAACGCTGATATTTTGTGTATGTTTTTGATGATTTATAATTATTATTAATATTGTGTATGTTTTTGATAATATGAAGCTCTTTTTATTGTATAGAGTTTATTTTAGAGAGGGTTTGTTTTTTATAATCTATAATTATTAATTCACGATGATATTTTGTGTACTATGAAGCTTTTTCTATTGGATAGAGTTCGCTTTAGTCTTTAATTGGATAAGATGAATTGGCACAGGAAAATTCTAGTTTATAGCAGGTTTCAGTCTAGTGTTTTATTTCAAAATATGATGAATGATGAGGAATATGAATTTGTTATTTCAGAATATGATATGATTTTGTTTATTTCAAAATATGATGAATGATGAGTAATATATGTTGAATGGTGAGTAATATGAATCTGTTCATTTCAGAATATGATAAAGTATGTTGGATGAAACAGATTAATTAGAATAAGAAGTTTTTATTTTGTATGATTTTGTTTATTTCAAAATATGATGAATGATGAGTAATATATGTTGAATGGTGAGTAATATGAATTTGTTCATTTCAGAATATGAGTAATAGATTAAGAAGTTTTTATTTTGTATAAAGCACTGACCTTGCTTGTTCCATATCTAGCTTCACCTGGCTTTGCTTGGTTCTGGTTGGTTCTGCGGTTCCAATTCTGAACAGATTTAGTTAGATTAAGAAGTTTTTATTTTGTATAAAAGCAGATTAGTTAGATTAAGAAGTTTTTATTTTGTATAAACCCTTTGGGGATTGACATGAATTTATAAAATATGATGTATGATCGGGTGGAAATCAACTATCCTAGACTTGCAGAAAACACAGAGCAGCATGTAAAGGAGGAGCTTAGTGGGCATTTTATCTCCTGTCCAGAACCTGTAATTGAGCAGGTATCACCTGGTATTAGCCAGCCTGCATCAATTCTCCACCCACCTATGCACTTTGAGAACATCACACAATAGGTGAGCCGTAATAAAGGACAAAAGTTAATTTCTTACCAGTTGAGTTCCCCTGATTATAAATTTTGTGACCCTGTGGGATTATATATGGAGCTGTGTTTTCCAAAAGCATTGGAGCCTGCAGATTTATTCACCTTATCATAATTTGGGGGTATAGTCAGTGTTCCAACCCATGTCCTCATTTTGCTGTCATACTTCCTTAGCCTTTTGTGGATTATCTGTAGTAAAGAAAAGGATCATATTACCAGACAGTCTGGGTGGCTATGGTGGAAGTTTGCTTTCATCTAGCGCTTTGTAGAAATCAGTTAGGTTAGGTTTTTGTACATAAATAAGCTCTATCAGGAGCATGTGTGTTTTCTTTATGTTAGTAAGAAGAATAGTGTGCGGGTTGGTCTGGATTCCTCAGCAGGATGTTTTTGAGCATGACTCCATAGCCCAATACTGAGGCACTGAAACTGCAAAAAGAGTTCTTAGAGCCTCGTAGGGAGGACTCTATCTCCCATGGAGCCTAATGTTAACACATATCCTCGTTCTTCCGCCTCAGGTCCTGCATGTTGATGCCCGCGTATTCTCAGTTGACATTTTATCACCACAGCCTCCCACCTGGTCGTCGTCCAATCATCTTTCATGCCGTTTGCGCCAGATCCTCGTCAGCATCCAACGCAGATCCAAATGGCCAAGAGCAAGGTAAGGTCGTCACGTTTCCAAGTGTCGAGTTGACTCAGGCCTATCCGGACCTTGAGAAAGACAGTTAATGAAGTTGGGGAGCAGTGGTTGAACATTGTTTCCCC
Source organism: Picea mariana (assembly GCA_032191745.1). NCBI lineage: Eukaryota > Viridiplantae > Streptophyta > Pinopsida > Pinales > Pinaceae > Picea > Picea mariana. The sequence continues at coordinate 19,106 of JASDQU010687491.1, forward strand.
CATAAATGGAAAGATCAAAAGGACTGTCAGCAAGTCAGCTCGTCTCCAGGTCCCTCTCGAAACTTGAAAATCAGCAAGAGTTGTCCGATTCAGAGGGACACGTGGCACCAGATCCAAGGATTCACAGTTTCGCAAATCAAAGGTTTTAGCATGGAGTCATTTTGATATTTTGTAATGGTCGATGGTTGAGCTAAGCTCCCGCATTGTAAAAGTTTGATGAAAGCTCTGGTTATCTGTTATGTAATAGGATTTGAGATTTCCTATTTAATATAAGTCAGCTTCTTTCCATCTCTCTGTAAAAGTTGTGTTAGAACACTCGAGCATGGAGAATCCAGTCGAGGGTCGTATGCTGTTGTTATGAAGGTTTGATTTCAACAGTATTGTGACCAGTTTTAATCAGTTCATTTTGTTATCTTTTTCCCTCTCACACTAAAGAGCTCGAGCATGGATGATCCAGTCGATTTGTTGTAGCTGCATCGTGATGTATGTTTGATCATTGTGTTGTTATGACTGTGTTTCTTAAATATACTTCAGTGTCTGAAACTTTGAATCTAAGAGGATCTTTAGTTTGAGTTTTTCCTCCTTAGGCTGCTGGAAGACCTAATGTCCATAGCAGACCTCTACATTCTCCTTACCAAGTCTTCCTTCTATTCACCTTTAATCCAACTTACTAACTGAAGTTGATCAAGACCTCACTTGCTTGTGCATACCAGTCCAGTTTTCTGAGTTAAAACGATATCATCTTGAGTCTTCTTCCCATTTGACCTCTTTAAAATTATTTGTGACATACAAAATGATGGGTATTGGGCTTACTCTTTCTGCAATCAGATAGTGACTTCTAGTGTTAACAGGTTGAATGGATCCATTTCCCAAACAACAAGCCAATGCCAAGCACAATCAGGATAACATCTTCCGCAAGGTTTAGATTTAACAAACGATTCCTTGAGAACTTGACGCAATGGAGACCATTTCTTCTTAAGGGGGGAGGAATGATCCAGGTGGATATTGGTGGCCACACACCTATTCCACTGGTTCAAAGAACAATTTTCCATTTTAGCAGTTGTTTTATAGTTTTTCAGGTCCCAAACTTCCAGGGTTGTTTTGAGGCCCTAAATGACATTTTTTTTTTTTACTTTTGGGGGGCTAGGGATTGTTGAAAACATGCCTTGACCCTTGGCGGATGTTGTACTTCTCGACTATACCTTTCCGACAAGGTATCCAATGCCCCAAACATAGATCATATGCAAAATTTACGCCCTCGAGAAGTTGATATATCAACTACCCCCATCAGGGCCCACAAACCTTTTGGTGTTTCATCTTTCGAGGTTAGGGTTTTAGATGTTTAGGGTTTTCTCATTAATGCTTTATGTTAAAAAGTCTTTTAGAGCCTCGTTGTAAAAATATTCTTACAAATGAGCGTAGTCATCACATCTCTTCTCAGAGATAAATTGTCACCATTCTAACGAGTTCATTCACTCTGTATTTTTACAGTTTATGTACATTTCTTTCATTGATAGAAATTGTGTATTATTGTATCTCTATGTTCTTGCAATATCTTTATGTATTTCTTTATTATATATCCACCTTCATTTCATTCTCAAAATAATCTGGATCACCTGCTTTGACGTCTCTCTTTTCTTCTGTCATGGGAAGCTACTTGGGTCAGTGGGAGTGTTCTTCCCCAAGCTCAACAAGTTCAAGACCCAACTCTCGATAGCCTGACCTCATCGGGGGCATGCACAGAGAAACAATGAAGAGTAGATTACTTTGATACCAGTGATCTAGATTATATTGAGAATGACATGAAGGAAGAAATATAACAAGGAAATACATAGAGATATTGCAAGGATCACAGTAATACAATAAAACTCAGATTATATTAATGACTGTTTGGAATATAGAAGACTATAAAATGCAAAGCAAACAAGCTAGATAGAATGGTGGTAGTTTATCTAAGAAGAGAGAGATGTTTCTGCTCTTCTCATTCACAAGAAGTTGATTACAAAGAGGTCAAAAAGGTCTTTTAACATAAAGCATCAATGCAAAAACCTAGCCATACAAAACCCTAACCCTAGAAGATGAAGCGCCAAAAGGTTTGTGGCCCTTGATGTGGTTAGTTGATACATCAACTTCCCATGGGTGCAACTTTTGCATACTATCTTCGTTTGGGGCACTCGATACACCGTCGAAAAGGTCTAGCCAATGACTACGCAATGGGTTTGGCCTAGCATTTCTCTTTGACCACAAGTTAGGTGTTGTCGGGCCAAAAAAATGTCATTTAGGGCCTCAAAATAACCCCAAAATTTTGGGACCTGAAAAACTGTACAAAAAATTCCAAGATGTGGAACTATTTTGAATTAGTGGAGCAAGTGGGTGGCCACTAGTATCCACTTGGATCACTTGGCAGGATTTATCAATGATTCTCTTGAAGTAGTCATGCAAATTACACACCAAGAAGTAGCCCTCCAAGTTTACTAACAAATGTTGTTGTGACATTTGATAAATACATTGATCCTCCATGGGACCAAACCCAACCAAATCATGTACCAATTCCACCCATACAACGGGGCAACAAGAAATAAATCCCCACTAAGATGGCTTGGGCATTGACTATACATAAATCCCAAGGAATGACCTTAACAAGGTCTACCATTAACATTGGTAACACAAAACATCAAGGCTTGACCTTCACAACAATGTTGCAGACCACTACTATAGAAGGAATGTGAATCGCACCATCATTCTCCTTCGAATGCTATGAAAAATGAAATATTTTACCTATATTTCACTATGAAAGAAAGAAGAGACATGCTTGTATTCTTTGTTGCTTTCACAATTAAAACATCCAACCTCAAACCTTAGCTCGCCCCTCCCATTTTATATTGTGATAGGGGAGGGCACAAAATTCGAGATTTTTCACAATTACAACATCCAACCTCAAACCTTAGCTCATCCCTGCCATTTTATATTGTGATAGCGGAAAGCACACAATTCAAGATTTTTCTCTAGTCCATTGTTCTATATTACTAATACTAATTGATGTTATTAGTCCCTGTTAAAGGCTAGGGACTATAGCAATGAGTTACCCATTAACCGTCTATTAGTTTGAAGTTTGACTTTAAAATTTTGGTGATTTGCAATGTGAAACTTAGGAAAATGTCATTACTAATATTTTTTAGATTAAAATAAATTAAAAAACTTTATTTTTTAGGCATATTATTGGTTGTCAACATCGTAGTGTCATTTCCCATGTGACGACGTGCATTAATATTTTTATCGGATTTCGATCCCTCTCACAACTCTTCGGCCACCGTCGCTTGACATCGTGACTCTACAACCCTTGACAACGCTGCAGCCACCGTTGCTTGACATCGTGACTCTACAACCCCTGACAACGCTGCAGCCACCACCTCTACTACATTACCAACACCCTTCCTTATCCACTGAATTAAACACATTTTTCATTGCAAGGCTGCCATGTATCAACTCTGATTTTCTCGATCTCTGCTTGGTCGGGGTCCTCAATCTCTGTATGCACTTTATGTTTCATTAAATATTCTCCTTTATCGAAAAATGCAGGCCATGTTCTTGGCCCCAAAGGATTATTCTACTTCTCTAATACGCCATACACACTCTATATAAAATCAGGCATTACCTTCCTTGAATCTGCATTCTGCTTAATGTTAACGAGTCTTGGTCCAGTTTTCTACTACGAAGCTCGATAGACATATATTTGAGTATTGAGACGTTGTTAGGTATGTTTCAAGGGATAACTAAATTAGTTTTTCTTTCAAAATATTCTCATATGCTTCTATTCGTTGGTCCTTCACTGGGTTTCTTTTCTTCTAGGTGTTTATGCAATCATTCCTCTACTAGGGTTCTTTTCTTCTAGTTTTGCCATGCAATTATATAGCTAGTAGTTAATACATTTTGCTTGCAATGGTTTCGACAAGGACGAAATGCTTGAGTTAAATCAACTGAAATGTGTTGTTGAATTCCGAGTGTTTTCTATAATCGATACATCAATATATTAGCCATATTTGAATAGAATTTGATCTAGGTGGATATTGGTGGCCACCCACCTGTTCAAAATTCCAAGTGGCTCATCTTGATAGTCTTCATTTCAGCACGTTTCTCTGTAATGGGGAAATTTATTTGTTATTGTGGATTTTGCAATTACGGGGTTGTCCTAAATCCCTACACAGTTGTTCTGATGATTTTGTCACATGGGTGAGCAAAAACACAACACTTGCATGCTTAGTTAAGCCAGTTAAACAAGACAGAAGTTTGTGAGTTGATTAGATAACCAAATACACACGAAACTAAAGAAATAAAACCAAAAACAACTAAGAAATAAATGTTAGAGAAGATTGAAGCACTAGAACCATGAAAAGAAAAAATGACAAATATATAGCTACCAATGGATCAATCTATTGATAGGATAAGCACCGTAGAGAAAGACAAGGACTTATGAATCCCATCTTACTCCTTGGTAGGGCTCTTGAGTTCCCTAATAGAGAGATCTTCTCTTCATACAATGGAAAATGACAAATGGTGAAGAAATACAATGTAAATTCCCTCAAGAGGTGAGTGGAATGACCCTTGCTATAGTGCTTGAATGCTTCAAAGAGAAAAGAGGATTCTCAAAGAAGAATTCTTGCAGCATAACAATACCTTGAAGTTCTTATTTTTCTAGCACACCCATGGCACATATTTATAGCATCCATTCATGGCAAGATATAATTGGTTCATAGTGTGAACAAGGGGCCTTTTAGGGAACTTCCTAGCTCTTGACTAGACTCCAAGCTAGATTTTGCTCAGATATGAGTGTCAAATCGTGTTGGGGTTCGGACTAGAAGTGGTTGAGAGGTCAATCAGATTCATAAATGTGTCGTTCATAGGAGTGCACGGCTTTTGTTGTAGACAGTCGCACATCTTGCACACAGTGTGTGCTGAGGGCTGTGTTAGCCTGCGCATTCTGCGCACGCTCCCTTTGATGAATTTGCGCACTTCAATTTTTGAACCAAGTGTATAGTTTTTTTCCTTTTGATGGATTTTGATGTTGTAGGTGGACTAATTGTTGTTGCAAGTGATGTCTTTCTTCAACCATTGTGTGCAATGTTGCAGACAATTTTTTAGTGATAACAACAACATCCATGTGGATATTGGTGGCCACCCACCTTTTCCAACTGGCTTATTTTGGAAGTTTACATGTCAGTACATCTTTCTATACTTCTAGGGTCGTTTTGGGGATCTAAACAATGTTTTATTGGCTTGCCACAGTCAAATTATAGATGGAGTTAGAGTTTGACAACATAATGTGTAGTTCTCGAAAAGACCTTTCCAATGTGATATCACACACCTAAAACAGAGATCATATGCAAAAGTTATGACCCCGGGAAGTTAATGTACTAACTTACCCCAACATGGCCCACATGACTTTTGGTGCTTCATCTCCTAGGGTTAGGTTTTTGACATTCATGTTTATCATAAAAAGGCCCTCAGAGCCTCATTGTAATCATCTTCTTGCGAGCGTAGCTGTCACATCTCTTCTCAGAGATAAAGCTATCACCATTCTAGCGAGTCTTGCTCTTTGTATTTTTACAGTATCTGTACATTTCTTTCATTAATATAAATCATGTATTGTTGTATTTCTTTGTTTCTGGAAAATTTTATGCATATTTCATTGTAATATCTCTGCTTTCATTTCATTCCGAAAATAATCCGGATCAGTGGTATCAGAGCAAGCTACTTTTGATCGTTTTTCAGTGCATGTCCTCGATGACATCCAAGTATAGCAAGTTGGGTCTTGAGCTTGTCTCTCTTGAGGAAAATTGCTCTCGCACGCCCAAGAAACCCTCGATGGTGGCATAAAAGAAAAACGACGGAGCAAAAGATTTTATTAACATGTTGCTTGAGCAAGCTCTCATGCGACAGAGGGACGAAATGATGGAGAATTTTTCCCACATCCTTCAACACCTGCCAATAGCAACAGACACATCTTCATCAAGTGACCACTTTGGAGGAACCTCTCCCTTCAAGGTACAAGTTAATTTTGATATTCCCATATTTGAAGGTCAGATAGATACGAATGCCTTAGAAAAATGGTTAAATCTGCTAGAAGGTTATTTCTTTGTTCACAATTTTTCTGACATGGAAAAGATCACGTTCGCACTCCTCAAGGCTTTCCCCCATGTCAAACATTAGTGGAAAACTTACGGGGAGAAAATTTCCATAGAGGAATCTAGAATATATGGGGTTGAGCCCACTTGGGATTTTTTTGTGGATGCGGTCAAGGAACAATACTACCTTGTTGATAACTATGAAGACCAATACATGAGATGGACCACACCGCGGCAAGAGAAGAGCTAAATAGTGCCGGAGTTCACAAATACTTTCCATACCTTGTGCACCAAGCTGGGTATCAAAGACTCGGAGTAACATCTGGTTCTGAAATACCATGGGGCTTTGCATAGGTACATCCAAACCGAAATGGATTTCCTAAACATCTCATCATTGGGAGTTGCCTATAGATATGCTGTCAAAATCGAGCAAAAATTTAGGTATCAAAACAAATGGGAGTTCAGGTCTTCAAATCCGCAACATCCAAAGCATGGTAAAGATGACCCTAACCAACATCCTCCCGACAACCAGTCCAAGACACAAGAAAAGAAGGGTAAAGGAAAGACGAAGAATGACATTGGGAAGTGGTGTGACTTCCACAAAATCCCTTGGCACAACATTGATGAATGTCGCTCAAAACAATTATTGGTGGTCGAGGTCAGAGACAATGAGTTGAACCCTGATTTGGAATCTGATCCAAAAAATATTGAAAATATATAAATCATCGACACATACCCCACTTCTATTGTCGCAACCGTAACACTTCAAATAGAAGAACCAGTAGATCCTAAAGAGGGGGAGCGCCTCTTTCATTCACAGATGTGGGTGAAGGGGACCCCATTGCATTTCATTGTTGATAGTGAAAGCCAGAAGAACCTCATCTAAGTTGAGGTCATCAAACAATTGGAGTTGTTGACAACACCACACCTACAACCATACAACATCGGGTGGCTTCACTAGGGACGAGATCTCCGTGCCAGCCAGTAATGTTGTCTGTCCTATGGCATCCAACCCTTCAAGGATGAGGTAGTGTGTGATGTTGCCTCTCTTGATGTTTGCGATATTGTTTTGGACCAACCACTTCTGTGGAAATGTCATGTTGTTTATGAGTCTCGACCCCGCAATGTAATTATTACTTTGGGGGGTCAACTCTATAGGATACGAGAGGCAGTTCCAACTACTGTTCCACCAAAACAATTTCGCAAGGTAGTCTCTCATAATGCAAAATTCATCCTCTTCACACTGTGTTCAAGGGATGCACAGAAGGCCACTACAACCACTGCAGCCTCAAAACCTTCTATCAAGTAGAAGCAGATTGTAGAAGAGAAAGCATATATTGTTTCTTCACCTACAATGGTGCCTACACAATGCCTCGTTAAGCTCAAAGACAACAAGTTGGTGGAACAAATTCAACCCCGCCAACAACAGGTTCGTGACAACCTTCCACAGACCAAGCAACACAACTCCTCCAACAAGGCACGCAACTCACCAAGATTCAGATTCAGAAAACACTTTCCCCCTCTTCCCCGGGAACTCAACGTAATGGAGACCATTTCTTCCTAAGGGGGGAAGATTAATCCAAGTGGATATTGGTGGCCACCCACCTGTTCCAAATTCCAACTGGCTCATCTTGACAATCTTCAGTTCAACAAGTTTATTTGTAATGGGGATATTTCTTTTTAATTATGGATTATGCAATTATGGGGTTGTCCTTAAGCCCTAAACAACATCCAAGTGGATATTGGTGGCTTCCCATATATTCAAACTGGCTTATTTTGGAAGTTTTCATGTCAGTACATCTTTTTGTACTTCCAGGGCCATTTTGGGGATCTAAACAATGTTTTCTTAGCTTGCCATAGTCAAACTATAAATAGAGCTAGATTTTGATGGCATAATGTGTAGTTCTCGAAAATACCTTTCCAATGGGCTATCACACGCCTAAAACGAAGATTGTATGCAAAAGTTACGACCTTGGGAAGTTAATGTACTAACTTACCCCAACGGGGCCCACGTGACTTTTGGCACTTCATCTCTTAGGGTTAGGTTTTTGGCATTCATGTTTATCATAAAAAGGCCTTCAGAGCCTCATTGTAATCATCTTCTTGCGAATGAGCGTAGCTGTCACATCTCTTCTCAAAGATAAAGCTGCCACCATTCTAGCAAGTCTTGCACTCTGTATTTTTACAATCTATGTACATTTCTTTCATTAATAGAAATCATGTATTGTTGTATTTCTCTATTTTTGGAAATTTTTATGTGTATTTCATTGTAATATCTCTGATTTCATTTCGTTCCGAAAATAATCCGGATTAGAATCATTTTTACCTCATTACATACAATACAAATACTTTAGTGGGTGATTTTTTTTTTTTTTTTTAATGTCTCGCGGAATCAGCAACTAGTTGGGCACGTGGCCGTGTTATCCAACTACTACCACTATAACCTCCAGGTGTGCCCATGATGCCCCTTACACGACACACATTGTAAGTCCGGGGGATTTGAACTAGAAACCTCATGGAACTTCATTTTCACGGCACTTGCCAATTGAGTTGCCCCCCAGGGGGCTTTAGTGGGTGATTTTTAGATAAGAGCTTCTTTGAGCAATTTTTTTTATTGTTCTCCGCAGATTATTTTTACTTACTATGGGTGGCGAGTATCCATTTCCAAGCGATATGGAAGATGAGGAAATGCTCAGTCCACCTGAGGTCTTAGACACTGGCATTTCAGTTTGCATAGAGGAAGCAAAGAATAACCCTGTTTCACCTAAAAATAAAGAGGAAATGTTGTCTGCGCCCGAAATTTTCACTTCTAATGATACCATATGGGTGGTGAATGAAGAGATGGTGGATAAATCGATGTCCTTAGAACATGATTATTGTAACGTGATGGAATCCACAACTGAAAACTATTCAAAATCTATTTCAGATGAGACACTTGATTCACCACCACAAACAATTATCATCAACAATAAACACCCAATTGCATTGATGAATTCAACACTTGAAAACCCTCTAGAATTGATTTTATATGAGACATCGGGTTCACTATCACAAACAGTTACCACCAGTAACCAATCCCCAAGCACATTGATGACTTCTGAAGGCCTTCAACTTGAGTTACTGAACGAGACTTCTGTTGATCAAGCCTCAAGCAATAATTCAGAGGTCTCTCTCTTTCAAGTTATGAAAATAGTATCTGACAAGAAGGAATTGAGATTTGTAGAGAAGGCCTGTCTTCTAGAAGAGAAGATTATTCATCTTTGCAATCAAATTGCACCTAGTGTTGTAGAAAACTAATGTTCTGATGTTAGAATCAATTTTAACTCCTTGAATCAACTTTCCTTGCCGACAATTGGCTTCTATGGGGACAAGCGAACGATGGGTAAAATATTGGAAGAGATGGGTGTTGTAGATCATTCCATTCATATGCAAATGGAGGAAGACAAGTTTGAACTAGGTTTGTACATTGGTCTTTTGAAGAATTTCATAATTGTTTTCTATTGGCATCAAGGTACCCATCTCAAATATGCATCAAGGAAACAAGTTTCTTGGAATTTTATACGGTATGTAATCAATTTGTGTGATGATATTATTGTGTGCGTTGAAGAGCATAACCTTCTAGAAGCTCTATCTGCTTCTGTGGCTACCACTTCTTGAAGAAAGAGACGGACTAAGAGGCTCAAGATAAGTCATATCCAAAATTTTGAAAATGATGTCAGGGTTTCTTCTGGGTTCAACGTAAACATTGGAAGGTATATCAATGCAACCCCTCTTGAGGGTCTAACAATACCCAAATATACATTGTTCTTTGCTGAAGGATTTCATAGATGTGCTTTTCTCACTGCTAATTATAAAACGTCAAGAAAGTGTTCTAGATCTCAATTCAAAAAGGTTTATGCCAGTGCACTTGGGTCTGAGTTGGAGCAAATTTCCAAAGACTATGATCTTGATTTCACTAGGCTCAACAATGAAGACTTCGTTTCTCTTTTAGAGCATTCTGCTTTGCCAGAGTTCCAGAGTTATACAGACTTGGAGAAATCTATCCAAGGTCGCCGCATGGAAAGTCGGAAGTGCAACATCCAATCAAAGCTTAATGAATTAGAAGAGCAGATCTTGCAGAATTTTCTTGAGGTTCTACCTGAGTACTTCAGATTTCTTCGATATATGCCTGACTCAACATCTGAAGACATGGAGCATATTGGAGGCGAGGATATTCCTATTCAAATAAATAGGTACCAACAGTTGGAACATCAGTTGGCTACTATTTGGGGTGGCAATTTGGGTAAGTGAAAACTGCTTTTTGTTGGTGCGGAGATTAAATTTCAACCCTCCATTGGGATGGAATCAAGGTTTATCATTGAAAGAACTGAAAAATATGTCCACCCTATTATGTTTGAAGAAGAGATTATATTAAGGCACATAGGTGAAAGTGACAATGCAATCCAGAAGGCAAGGATTTTGCCTACTACTAAAGATGGATCTGCAAGGAAATGCCCGGTAGTATCAGGTGATCATCGTCTTCTTCAACTTGGAAGCAACATAAAAATGTTACCAACGACTGTAGAAGTCATCCAAGTTTCAGACAATGCACTCCATGATTGGATAAAAACTATAGTTCCTAAAAAATTACAAAATGTAGCACAAAATATTGTTTTCTTGGGCTTTCTTATGAGCAATGGTAATTTATAGCAAATGAAGAGCTTTGGTCAACCTATTATTGACAAACTTTC
>JASDQU010687492.1:0-39349 GCA_032191745.1 Picea mariana
TCATATACCAATTGTTGTTTTAGAGTTTGTACTTAAGGCTTAAGAAAATATAGTGTCTAGGCATCCTAAAGTGAGTAAAGGATAAAACAAAGAGAAGAGTCAACCTTCAGGAAAGGAATCTAAGGATGATTTCCAGGTTGTCGCTGTCTCGCTTCCAACTATTCCTGAATTTTTATATATCGTTCAATTGCGGCCCATGAACGCTCAAGTTTTACTAGGGTGTTGGTTTTTTTAAGTATAGTATCGAAAAGGTTTAAGGCGATATGGGTTTGGTCCGATAAACCAGGTTCAATATTAGGCTGTCTTACAACAGGGAAAGTCATAGAGGAATAGTAAACTAAAAGTGAGTTCGAGGTTTTTGATGTTGTATCAATTTGATCATATAAAAGAGAACTTTGAATCCAATATTAAGGATAAAATGCAAACCAAAGGCCTTTTTCCGTAACTGAGTTATATTTTAAATAAATGGTGTCTGAAATGTGAGAAAAACATTAAGATGTATATAACGTATGGCTCCTATCAAGGGAGAATCTCACCCTGTAAATAGAAGAAGAAAATAAGATAATAAGGAATCCGACGAAGCATAAAATATGACAATCTAAAAGGTTCGCAGGTCTTGTACCTGCTAATAGCCAATACAGAGGAAAAAATGTAAACGATATAGATGGCTAAAAATTGATCACCACAATAGAGGTTTTACTAAATTGCCATGAAACATTCATCAGATATATATAAGCGAAATGAAATTGAATATGAAGTCACAGAGAAAACAAACTCATAACACAGTCTTGACAGAATCAGGAGTCTCTGAATTGCTTTGTATTAATTCTCAAAAGGAGATAGTCTCTATTACAATCGACCAAAAAGGTCCAGCCTTGTTTCTTTCTTCTAATTTCATATTTATACAAACTTCTGCATGCTGGAAGTTCAATCGCTTCAGGAGTATTTTTTGTTACAAAAAAGAGGAGATTAGACATTTCAATTCTTTGTCTCTATCTCTCTTTTGGGCAACTGGAACGCCTTCCTTTCTTTGCTCTTCAAGTTCTAAAAATATAATAGGCAGACACTTGTCATTTTTTGATACCCAACACCTGCCCCTTCGTATGCTCGGTATAAGTGACGCATTTCTCCACCAAATGGGCTATCAACTTGGCAGGTTCTACTTGATTATTTGCCTCAAAAGTGTAATAATCCTTCACTAATTGTGGCAACTTCCCTTCTACCTATTGATCTTCGGCGCTGATAGAACATAAATGTACACTTGGTTTTATTAGCCATTTATCTACTTGGATTATATCCGTCTGGGTTGTCTGTGATATTTCAACCAATTCTATTTCCTCATTCTCATTGATATTGAGTAGATGCTTGGCTATATTAATCTGGCCCAGTGCCTCAGTGTTGTTTTCACTATCGAGATTCAACAACCCCTTATCTATGAAGCTGAAAGTTTCTTCACACAGGTTTCTTACCTCTTTAGCTCATTGTTTTCCTTTTGATATGTTATGCTCCCATGCCTTCAGCAAGATGTTACCTCGGGTCTGCTTTGGGATGGAGAGCCTGGAACTACTACCCATTTCCTTTTTTGTCGTGGCTATAATAGCCTCTTGGAAAATGACCCGAGCCGCCCCAACTTCTTTTTCTCTGAAGGAGATGTTTTCCAATGCTTGATCAATGAGTTGGCAGTGATTTTGAATAGTTTCCACTTTAGCAAGTAAACCTTGTTGAATGACCTATATTATTTTTCGGATTTCTATGGCTTGGAATTGGAATATCCCAATATCTATCATATGGATTTTGGCGAAGTTTAATTTGGACTGTAGTTGCCCTATCAATTCTTCTTGTTGGATTATCTGTGATTTGATGCTCTGGGCCACCTACTATGTTTGTTCAAGATCGGTTTTGAGCTACTCGATTTCCTTTTGATCAGTTGCTCTAGCTTGCTCTATACCTGAATTCACCTGATCTCTGGCAGTTTTCTTTGTTGTAGCCAGTTTATCCTCCAAAGTTTTGATTAAGTGGTTTTTCTGCTTCAACTAATCTCTTAGGGACTTGACAGAATATTGGTTGGCTGTAGCAAAAGCCCCGAATGTCCCTGGTATCTGAGTTGAAAATTATTTCTTCTTCATATCTTTTCCATTGGCTAAGATTTTAAATTTATTGGCTACCTTGCATGCTTCTTGATAAAGCTCTTGCTTCACAATGACCTTTCTCTTCTTATCGAAGAAAAATTCATTTGGAGGCAATTCTTCCATCGTTATGGGCGATAGTTCTTCACCGAAAATCCAACTAGCGTCTGGGACCCCTTTCGTGGATTGTAGGGGGGTAAAAAAAAAAATAGGACTATCGATCTGCTTGGATGATTTCCCTGGAGTAACAACCAAGGTTGATTTTCTTGTAGGGTTGGGGGTCTTGGCTTCCTGTTTCGGGCCCCCAGTTTGCTTCTTCTTCTCCTGGTGTTCTTCTTGGTGAGGTGCTGAATCTTTGGAGCCGTTGGCTTCCACTTGCTATACATCTGCGATCGTAAGGTTCTTACCCTGTAGGACCAGGGGAAGGCAGCTCCACCGGTGTTCCTGAAATTTGAAAAAATCAGCCATCCCTTCGAGCGACAGATCTTGTATCCGACTCAAGACCTCTGCATAGGATCTCGCACCTCGGAAAATATCATCATGAGGTGAATTCTCGTGTTCATATATTTTAAGGCCATAATTAGCCAGGTGATTACTCACGACCTTGTGTGGGTCGTGTTTCTTGAACTCAATGTGGACGAGTTTAATATCTTCCAAGGCTGCTTCCTCAGCCTTCGCATGTCCAAAATCTAATAAAGAATATGTATTCAAATGAATGGGGAAGGGTGGACATACCTTTTTTGAAAATCCTTTAAGCTCTTTGCTTATGCCACCAATCACTGTTTGCCTAGCGATTTAGCAACAAACCAACCTATCTGGTATAAATAATGGTAGAGCATATGGAGGAACAGAAGTGCTGAAAACCCTGATATAGGAAAATTCTACCTCTATGTACCAGTCGACCACACTGTTCAAGTTGGTCGTGATGCTATCTAAAATCCTAGGCGGTGGATTACCGAAGATGATGACATGCATCGGCACCATTACCCAATTGAAAATCTCGTATACAAATTATGTGGCCTTATCCTCCCAAACTTTTGAATGGTAGACATGGATAGGATTAGCATCAGATGGAGTCTAGCTCCAGCTCATTAGGGGAAAAGGTGTCATGAAACAAACGACGTTCATGATATATGCGGACATAAAAAATGAAGCGGCCTTCCCATTTGTCTTATATGTCCGATATTCTGTAACATGGCTGGTTAAACTATTTGACAAAATTTTGGCCCAGTTGAAGGAACAACCTTAAACGACTATATGAATCAGAGGCACCCACGGGAGAAAGAAATGTGTGGTGTCCTCCTTCCCATACAATCTACAGGTCATCATTGCTATGTACTTGAATTGTGGTTCCAAAGAAGAGATTGAATGAACTCCATTACCATCCACCCTGAACTTTGCAGGGTGCGAGACCCAATCCTTGATCAGATCAGACAAGTTTCTATCGTATTGCTCGCATTCATTCCACTTAAAACTTTCTAGAAACTCAACATTGTGTGAGAAGTTTGATGTGGGTGGCAATTGGTACATCACCTGCAATTGTTCTGGTCTGAAAGTCCTGACAGTCACTTTCTGCTCGCTGATAATGGTTCTGGTCAAGATATCCACATGATCCAATGCCCATCGGATCATATCATAATATGGAAGGAGTCGTGGCCTAGACGCTACCTTATGCATCTCTGATTGAATGACGATCTTGTATTTGGTGGCCAAGTCATCTCTCTCATTATCACTAGAATCATCTGAACATTTCACCAATTTGGACTGCAGAACCTCAGAGACATATGACCAGGTTCTGACAGAATCAATACTTCAGGGAAAAGTATTAGAAACAGTATCCACTCCTTGCCCTAAACTTTCAACACTCGCCTTGGAAGCTTTTCGTGGGGCCACGATAGAGGACTCTGACTTAGTTCTCCTGCAGTAAAAATGTGTATACATACAGAAATTAGCTCGGTGAGAGAAGCTTCTTTGTGCAAGATAGAAATGGAATTTGAAATAATGAGAGAAAGAACTCTATATCCTGACCATTTAAAACCCTGGAATCCTTACGAATAGAACGGTCAAATCATTTTTTGGGAAAATATCTTGCCATAAAAACAACCTCTTTATCTATCACTTCAAATAAATGCCATAAATTTTGACGGGTGACACAAGTTGGCGCAAAACATTTAAAATTAATCCATAAATGGAGTGCATTAAAATTTGTATTAATTTACTGATTAATCTGGTACAACTTTATAATTTAATCTTTCTTTAATTATTAATCATCTTTTTCTATGTTCGTTGTATCGGGAGATTTTAGTTCTAGCTTTCGACCCCTTAAAACCTGAGATCGCAAGGATGAGATCTAGTTAAGCAAAAACGTATTCCGGATTAAGTGTTTAATTAATCACGTTTAATTAATATCATGAATTCATGACTCAGGGATAGGAAGGTAGAGTTTCTTGGAAAAGCATATGCCGAGTCACGAAATCCTGATAGAGTTTAACTATGGTAAAACTATTTACCCCTGACACTAACCTGGGTAACCTGTATGGATGTCTCACGATTTCGCCTATCGGAGCTATGACGGTAAGACTTTTGGGGAGGGCGAACACCAAGATGCGAAATCTCGACAACATTTAAGTAAGGTTTAAGAAATTTTACTCTCGGTGCTATCCTGGGTAAGCTTTCAAGGTTATTTCATGACTTCGCACATCGTGGCTTAGAAACAGTGTGACTTGTAACTCCCAAAATGTGATATCCCGAGGTAAAGAAAAGTGAAAAAGCTCGTTCAATGGTTAAATGGAAATGGAATTAGGATTACAACAACCATCACCACTTTGCATATCAGGACTACTAAGATTTTCAGTGGGTAAA
The DNA here is from genome assembly GCA_032191745.1 of Picea mariana. Taxonomy (NCBI): domain Eukaryota; kingdom Viridiplantae; phylum Streptophyta; class Pinopsida; order Pinales; family Pinaceae; genus Picea; species Picea mariana. Next base: position 4,989 of record JASDQU010687492.1, read on the forward strand.
GGTCACGAAGTAAAAGACAACTTAAATGGCCAACCTTTGATTGTAAGAATTACACTTAAACTAGTCGAAAAAGGCAGCTCCAACATAGGCTCCAACCAGGGATCTTGTCTCCCTGTGAGACGGGAAGAACAGAAGACCACGTGCATGTATTGTGTAAATGAAGTGATTGGTTTTACTTCTACAAAACTTGCTTAAGGAAAGGGGATACATAGGGAAGAAGAGATTTAATCTCTTACTTCTGAAAAGATTTTTAACACTCAAATACGTTTCAGACTCAGCTGCAGTCCCTTTCACAACTTTCTCTTTCTCTTTACTGAATTTAGGTCTACATTAAGACAATCAAAATAGTCCTAGGAAATCCAATAGATCTTGTGGCTTTTGGTTTGCATCAAACGTAGTTTATTACATGTTTTTAATCGGGGAGCCCTGTCTGAACTTAGGATGTAGATCCGATTTTGAGAAAATTGATTACTAGAGTAGAGTGAGATTCATGTATAAAAGCCTTACAGATATCGTATATATTTCTTCATTGCCAGCGAGCCTGTTCAGTACCTTGGTGAAGTTATCTGGCCCTTTTTGTTGAATTTCCTTTCACCACTTCGAAATATATTTATGCATTTAAATGCTGAGACGAGGACAATCATTTCTGAATTTCCTTTCATCGTCTCTTCAGATTAGATGGGACAATTAAATATGACTTTCCTTTCACCATTTGTCTTATAATTTACTTTTTAGAACACGAAGTGGGGGCAATCAGTTTGTATGAGGGGTGATATCTGTGTAATATTTTGCAATAAAGGTCTGTCAACTTACTTTGATTACTCGGTACCAACCCTCCCTTAACTTTCACAACACCTTAGACCGCAAGGAAAAAGGGGAAAAATTATTTCTAGGGGTCTTCCTTCAAGAAAGCCTCAATCTTTCAAAACTGTTGAAAAACCTAGAATAGTTAGGATCAACCTACGCATAATTTTGTTTAGTAAGAGACCGAGGAGTTGTGAAGACCAGCTTACTTTACAAAATATGATTTACATCTTTCAAAGTTAAAACATAATCTCTTCTCCCCATGTATATAAACCCGGAAAGATGCTTTTCTTTTTAAGAAGGTAAATCTGAAGACCGAAAGAAAGGTGACGGATAGAGATCTATAAACTGAGAAACAGGGGTCAAAAATTAAAAACGACTCTTAAAACCCTTTTCCCAGAGATGCTTTACCTTTTCTTCTTATTTTAACTACTTCCTATCTTTATTTTAAGTTAAATTCTTAGGACCCAGAGCAAGCAGTTGTTCTTTTTAATAATAGTCAAGCGAAAACATTATATTTATGTGACCATTACGGTGCTTTGGAGACCTTTGTTTTTAAAAAATAGAATTCTCAGGAATTCGTACCTTTGCTTTACCATTTTAAAATAACCGAAAACCTTTTCTATCACCTATTTTCGGTGAAATTATTCTTTGATATATGAATTTATGTTTTCTCCTTTCGCTCGTTTAGGTCACAAGCCAAAATCCTGTAAACACGAAGAGTGTCTTTTAAAAGAGATGAATGTATTGAAAATTGCGTATCTCTGCTTCTACAAAATTACTGACCTAATTAATTAAAGGTGAAAGTAAACTTACCCCAAAGAAATTATGAAATAGAAAGAAAATACAAACTGGTATATACAATGGAAATCTTTTGGGAAACAATTATTTCATGTAGTGTTTTAAATAATGCCCGTTAACAGGGGCGTTGAAGATTTTACCATCCATATTTTCTAATAGGAATGAATTTTTTCCTTCAGGAGCTGCGACTTTGAATGGCCCATTCCATATATGATCGAATTTACCGTGTTTCACCGAATCTTCCTTTCTAACATCCCATTTCAAGACTAAATCACCAAGGAGAAACTCTTTGTCTTTTGTCTTACGGTTGAATAACGTTTTCATGTCGTCTTGGTATTTTTGCAACCTTTCATCCACTTTGACCCTTTGCTGTTGTACTTCGATTAGCTGGTTTATCCTTTTTGTGACATGATTTGGTTCTTCTTTATCGTCTTGCCACAGTTTCATTACGGGAAGCACCAGGTTTATGGGTAATACCACGTCAGTCCATTACACCATTTGGAAAGGAGAGGTTTCGATGGATTTTTCCATGCCTATCTGATTCGTCCATAATGCGTATTTTAAATGCACATGCCAAGATCTTTTGTTCTCGTTCAACACTTTCTTAATTATATTGATCAGAATCTTGTTCGAGGAGTCGGCCAGTCCATTTCCTTGGGGATAATATGTTGTGGAATGGCCAAGCACGATATTGTATTTTTGGCAAAAAATGATCATAGCCATAGATTTAAAAGCCTGGGCGTTATCTATGACTATCTTTCGGGGGAAACCAAATCTAGACAAAATTGTTTCTTCTAGGAAATCTATTACCACTGAATCTGTTGCCCTTCTGGTTGGAATAGCCTCCACCCATTTAGTGAAGTAATCTATGGCGGTTAGGATCCATTTTTGTTGAGCGTTGGAATGGCGGTTAATTTTGCTTATAAAATCCAGTCCCCACTGCTGAAAAGGAGCCTCTGTTTTGACTGGGACTAACGGTAGCGCTGGGAGTTTATGCTTGCCTGTGAACAATTGGTAAGGGTTGCAAGCCCTGACTTTGACATTAACGTTTGAGAAAAGTTTAGGCCAATAATATCCTGCCCTCAGGATTTTATAAGCTGTCGCTCTCCAAGCGTGATGTCCCCCACACAATCCTTTGTGGAATTCGCTTATGACCTTCTTTGTTTCAGATTCAACCAAACAAACCAACACTAAGCCAAGTGGGTCCTTCCAATACAATTGACTCTCGGATATACAGTATTTGACCGCATGCAGTTTTAGCGCCCTGGCTTTGGATGGGGATAAATCACTCGGGCATTTCAAAGTCAGTAGGTAGGACACTATGTTTCTGTACCAATCAGAGGATGTAAACTTTTCTTTGATTTTGTTTTCACTTGTTTTCTCATAAATCTCATTCATATCCTTACCTTCTTCACATCCCTGTAGGCTATTTATATCGAGGGCTTTGAAATTTGATTCAGCTAAGATTTTAGCCAAACCTTGACCCTTTACTAGTTTCATCGGATTTATCTCCAGATCAAATTCTTGAATTTTAGTGAGCCATCGTCCCCTCTTGCCATCACTATCAGGCTGAAATAAAATGTCTTTTACAGAGCTAGTAGGTACATACGCGATTATCTTGGAATGCAACATATAAGTTTTGAAAGCCTTTAATGCCTTCACCATAGCATATGCTTGTTTTTCCATTATATCGTATTTGAGTTCCGCGTCTCTGAGACTTTTGCTAAAAAATCTATCGGTTGTTCGAAACCTTCTTCATTTTTTTGGAGGAGCATCGTGACAATTGTATGCATAGAGGCGAATGAGAAAATGAGAAAATCCTTTAGATAGTCAGGTCTTGCCAGTACAGGTGCATCACTTATAACCTTCTTGATACATGCAAACGATTCTTTGGCCTCTGCTGTCCATTTCACTTCATTGTTTTTCTTTAACATACCTATGATCAATTTCACAATTTCAGCAAAGTTTGGGATAAACCTCCTCAAAAAAATTATCTTTCCTAAGAATGACTGAATTTCCTTTACATTTCTAGGAATATTTATTGTGTCTATAGCTTGAAGCCTGCTAGGATCAATTTTAATTCCGTCTCAGGACACAATATGGCCCAGGAGTTTACCTTCTTGCATGGAAAAGTGAGACTTTTTGGGGTTTAAAGACAGACCAAACCTGCGACATTTTTTGAAAGTCTGTTTGAGATGTATTAAATGATCTTCGTCAGATTTAGAAAAAATGGTTAGATCAACGAGATAGATAACCACAAACTTGTCTCTTTCGCCGACGAAAGCGATATCCATAGCACGTTGGAAGGTGTCACCTGCATTCATTAGACTGAAAGGCATTTTATCATACATGAATGTACCCCAAGGTGTAGTGAAGGTTGTTTTTTCTTTATCTTGTTCATTTACGGCAATTTGATTGTACCCAAAGAAACCGTCGATCATCGACATCTTATTTTCCCCAACTACCTTTTCTAGAATGTGATCCATTTTAGGTAGAGGGTAGTTGTCTTTGAGGGAAGACTTATTTAAATTTCCGAAATCAACACACAGTCTAATCTCCCCATTCTTCTTTCTAATCGGGACCAGGTTTTCTACCCAATCGGAATATCTTAGTGGTACTATTATTTTCATGTCTAAAATCTTTTTGATTTCCCTTTCGACTATGGGTAATAATATAGGGTCGATTTGTCTAAGTTTTTGTCTAAAGGGTTTGACACCAGGCTTCAGAGGTATCTTGTGTTAGATCACAGTAGTGTCGTAGATTCTAAGCTCTTCGTAAGACCAAGCAAAAACGTCTTTATACCATGCGAGCAAATCTTTATGCTTGTTTTTTACCTCAGGAGGAAGGTACTTTGATATTTTCACCATCTTAGGCTCCTCTTTTGTCCCTACGTCGCAATGTTCAACCTCCTCTGGTTGGGGTTGCAGAGTGGATTTTAAGGGCATGTCATTCTGATCGAAAAGTCTCTCTAGGGGGATTAGTCCCTTTGGAATCTGATTATTTTTTAAAACCAACATGCGATGGTTAGAAATTTTTTCTCGGAACTCTTGAGGCTCCTCTCCCTCCTGCATAATCCAGGTATGATCATTTTGGTCCTCCTGGTCAATGTGGGTTTCAGAGAAATCACCTACCATTTCAAAGAACTTTTTGATTTGTTCATCATCTTCAAAAACCTGCCAGTGTTGTATATTGTTTGGTATGGATGGTCTGTGCCTTACCTCTATGTGGTACTTTATTTTGAAAGAAGTGGGAGGTACGAAATTTGAAGCCGCTTTGGCCAGCGAATCGGCTTGTTGGTTTTTAGCCTGGGATATAAAATGTAACTTTACTGATGAAAATAAAATTTTCATAAGGTCCCAGGAACAGTTTCTGTAAGATATTAATCTTGGGTGCTTGGCCTGGTAGTCCCGATTTATCTATTTTACTATCAACTCTGCACCTCCATAAATTTCCAAGTTCTTTATGTTCAACTTCCTAGCAGCTTCCAACCCTAAGACTAAGGCTTCATACTCATAGATGTTATTTGTGTATTCTATATCCCACTGAAGCCTGTAAGAGAAAGGGATAACAAAATCATTTTTAGGTGCCACAAAAAGTACTCCTACACCCACTCCTTTACACGACAGGGCACCATCAAAAAACATTTTCCAAATCCCAGTACTATACATATTGTCATAGGTCTTTCCTGATTCATTATTTTCTAAGCAATTCTCTTTTGCATAGCTATTTACATCATCATCAAAAGATAGTATACAATTTCCTAGATCTTGATCAACAATATAAACAGGAAAATTGTTAGGATTCTGAGGGTCACTCACTGTGTAGGCTAGCCTCATTTCCCTATATAGCTGAGTAAGTTGTCCACCAAACACAAGAATCGTAGCATAGGTCATGTCTAGTTGGAGAGACCCACCAAGTTTGGCTCCCCATGACCTAGATAGCAGTAATCCATACTTCGGGGGTATATCAACAATAACCACATCCATCAAGATGCTTTTCACCGAGACCTATGCAAGAGTGACTACTACATCTTTTATCATACCCATGCACTTAACTCTTCTTGAATCGAAAGAGTAGAGATCTCCATAAGGCCTAGTGAACTCGAGGCCTAGTCTATCCATAATAGTTTTAGGAATCACATTATGTGAGGCCCCAGAGTCTAGCATGCAGTTATGCAGCAGTCAATCATGCAAATGTAGAGTGATATATAAAGGAGCTACGGTGTCTCTGGCACCCTCGAAATGTGGACCAGAAGTGATATTGGGATTATCATATTCCAAGTTTATCACGTCAGAGTGACTTTCTAGCTCTGAAAAACCTATCGCATTGGTCATCTGCTTTCGATATACAGGATTCTTAGCTAATTCCATTAGAGGGATTGATATTTTTATCTTATTTATCTCATTTTCGAGGCTGAACCGTCCACCACCTTTGTCCGTTTCTTTGGTTGAAACCCCAGACTCCTTCTTTTCTAATTTATTTGTTTGTGCCGATTTATTACCCATGAGTTTATCTGTCGATATATGTGTTTCAGCTGTCTTGGTTTCCTTTGTTTGGGTCTCAACCTCCTTTACTATGGGATTTAGCGAGTCTACCCCTTTCATTTTTCTATTAGATGTATCGGTGTATTTCGAGGTAGGCTCGTATACTTCATCCCTAGGGAGAATCTTCTTGGGTTGAAGAGTCAATGCAGTTTTGTTCTTAGACCTCAAGTTATACCTCGGTTGGACCTTAGCCATTATAGAATCAGTCGTTTCTTGACATATGGTGAAATCGGTGTTGTTTATGTCCTCGTATTTATTTGACGGTTGTTGAGTGTTCAAGGACTTCTCATAATCTTCTTTCGTTAAGTAAGGTTGTGTATAGTCATCACCTAAATTCGTCACATCTTCATCCAAATCTTCGAAATCTTCCAGGTCATTTCCTTCTATAAAATTTTCATTTTTTAAAGGGGCTTGAATTTTTTGGTCTTCGTTTTTAACCTGCCTTTGTTGATTTTGAGGATTAGGGTTTCTTCTGAATTCCCTCTTAATGAAAGGATCGGCTTTGGATTGATCTATCTCCATTCTAGAAATTTTATTTGATAACTCCTTAATTATCCTAGCCATATCATCCATTTTGTCGTCTGTGGATCTATTTGACCCTGAGGGTCCCGCTTGTTCCCTAAAATGTTTATTTTCTCGGTTTCCTATTTCTACCTTGGTTTTCAATTTGCTAGAAGCCATCATATTAGACTCGATTTCTACGGCATTGTCTTGCATTCGGGTTAGGGTATCCCCCCTCGTTTCTCTCAAAAGGAGTGAGAAATCAGGTTCAAAGGCTCCCACAAAGGTCACCTTGGCTGCGGGTTGGGATGGTTTAACTTCAACCAGGATCTTATTATATAATTTGTTAAATCTTTGAATGAATTCCATAATGGTTTCTGAAGTCTTTTTCTTTAAAGAGACAAACTCTTTCAAATAATATAAATGGTCTTTCCTTTCGCCCCATTGTCTAAGGAAAGTGTCTTCCAGGGCATCATAGGATAATATTGATCCTGCGGGTAGACTTCGAAACCAGGTTCATACCTGTCCTTCGAAAGTCTGAACAAACAGCCTCGAATATACATCTTCATGTTCAAGGCCTAGGATATGGACGAACTGATCAAAGAAGTTTATATGTTCAGTTGCGGTCAAGTCCCCTTCCCCTATAAATTTAGGTAATTTTTTTATGTAATTTTCAGGAAGGTCGTGAAGAGGGATGGGCAGGACCAAAGGTGCATATCTTGCAGCTACTTTAGCGAAGACTCTAGGAGGCGGGGGAGGCGCTTGGCCCCCCACTCCTCCTCTTGGAGCCTCTCCACCTCCTCCTCTAGTGGCCTCCATTGGTACTACCTGGTAGGGAAAAGGTGTGTTATATAGAGGGTTCTGGAAGACTAAAAGCGAATTTCTAGCTTCTTCAAGAGATGAGAAAAGCGAAGATGGGTGAAAAGAGATGCGAGGACTCAGCTCCTCGGATTTGAAAGAGATGTAATCAAGGGAACCTGCGGGTGTGGAATTTGAGTATATGGTATACTCTTCGAGACTCGGTGAGGTCGGGAAGTCTAACTGAAGAGTTGGCGGGATATCAATATCTGATAAATTCACTGTGGGGTTTTTACCTTTGTGTATGCCAAAGGTTGTCGGATGGATCTCACTTTTAACTTAAAAGAGATTTAAAGTTGGGTTGATGGTTTTGGGGAGGGGATTGTGTGAAGTTGAAGGTTCAAAGGAACTCTTGGTATTGAGTTGTGGGCGCTTAAGCTGGTGGACTACAGCGGTTGGCTTAAGGGAACCTCTAACTTTAAATATTTTTTCAGGATCGAAAACGGGTGTGGTCTGTTTACCCTCTGGTTTTTGTTCGGTGTTCCTTCGACAGGATGCTAGCTTATTTAAACGTGGAGTCACCAAGTGAAAGATAATACAATCCTTTATAAGGTGTTCACTCTTTATTCACTATCAAAGGGTGAAACTTGGAAAAATGTCGTTCCTCCCAGGGAAAAGGTTTTGTAACTTCGTTCCCCGGCAACGGCACCAGAAAGATGTTGTTCCAGAGTCTATACTTAAGGCTTAAGAAAGTACAATGTCTAGGCATCTGAAAGTGAGTAAAGGATAAAATAGGGAGAAGAGTCAACCTTCAGGAAAGGAAGCTAAGGCTGATTTCCAGATTGTCACTGTCTCGCTTCGATCTGTTCTTGAATGTTTATATCTTATTCATTCGCGGCCCATGAACACTCAAGTTATACCCAGGTGTTGGCTGTTTTAAGTATGTATCGAAAAGGTTTAAGGCGATATGGGTTTGGTCTGATAAACCAGGTTCAATATTAGGCTGTCTTACAACGGTGACAGTCATAGAGGAATATTAAACTAAAAGTGAGTTCGAGGTTTTTGATGTTGTATCAATTTGATCTTATAAAAGAGAACTTTGAATCCAATATTAAGGATAAAATGCAAACCAAAGGCCTTTTTCCATAACTCAGTTATATTTTAAATAAATGGTGTGTGAAATGTGAGAAAAACAATAGGATGTCTATAACACGAGGCTCCTATCAAGGGAGAATCTCACCCACTAAAATGAAGAAGAAAATAAGATAAGAAGGAATCTGACAAAGCATAAAATATGACAATCTAAAAGGTTCACACGTCTTGTACCTGCTAATAGCTGATACCGAGGAAAAACTGTAAACGATATAGATGGCTAAAAATTGATCACCAGAGTAGAGTTTTTACTAAATTGCCATGAAACATTCATCAGATATATATAAGCGAAATGAAATTGAATATGAAATCACAGAGAAAACAAACTCATAACACAGTCTTGACGGAATCAGGAGTCTCCAGATTGCTTTGTATTAATTCTCAAAAGGAGATAGTCTCTATTACAATCGACCAAAAAGGTCCAACATTGTTTCTTTCTTCTAATTTCATATTTATACAAACTTATACATGCTGGAAGTTCAATCACTTCAGGAGTACTTTTGGTTACAAAAAAGAGGAGATTAGACGTTTCAATTCTTTGTCTCTATCTCTCTTTTGGGAAACTGGAACGCCTTCCTTTCTTTACTCTTCGAGTTATGAAAATATAGCAGGCACACACTTGTCATTTTTTGATACCCAAAACCTTCCCCTTCATATGCTCGGTACAAGTGACGCATTTCTCCACCAACTGGGCTATTAACCTGGCAGGTTCTGCTTGATTATTTTCCTCAAAAGTGTAATAATCCTTCACTAATTGTGGCAACTTCCCTTCTACCTGTCGATCTTCGGCGTTGATAGAACATAAATGTACACTTGGTTTTATTAGCCATTTATCTACTTGGATTATATCCTTCTGGGTTAATTGTGATATTTCAACCAATTCTCTTTCCTCATTCTCCTTGATATTGAGCAGATGCTCGGCTATATTAATCTGGCCCAGTGCCTCGGTGCTATTTTCACTATCGAGATTCAACAACCCCCTATCTATGAAGCTGAAAGTTTCTTCACACAAGTTTCTTACCTCTTTAGCTCGTTTTTTGCCTTCTGATAAGTTATGCTCCCATGCCTTCAACAAGATGTTACCTCGGGTCTGCTCTGGGATGGAGATCCTAGAACTACTTCCCATTTCCTTTTTTGTCGTGGCTATAACAACCTCTTGGAAAATGACCCGAGCTGCCCCAACTTATTTTTCTCTGAATGAGATGTTTTCCAATGCTTGATCAATGAGTTGGCAGTGATTTTGAATAGTTTCCACTTTAGCAAGTAAACCTTGTTGAACGACCGATATTCTTTTTCAGATTTCTATGGCTTGGGATTGGAATATCCTGATATCTATCATATGGCTTTCGGCGAAGTTTAATTTGGCCTGCAGCTTCCCTATCAATTATTTTTGTTGGCTTATCTATGATTTGCTAGTCTAGGCCACCTGCTGTGTTTGTTCGAGATCAGTTTTGATCTACTCGGTTTCCTTTTGATCAGCTACTCTAGCTTGCTCTATACCTGAATTTGCCTGATCTCTGGCAGCTGTCTCTACTGTATCTAGTTTAGCCTCTAGAATTTTGATTAAGCGGTTTTTCTGCTTCAATTGATCTCTTAGGGACTCGAAAGAATATTGGTTGGCCATAGCAAAAGCCCCCAATGTCCCTGCTATCTGAGCTGCAAATTCTTACTTCTTCATATCTTTTCCATCGACTAAGATTTTAAATTTCTTGGCTACCTTGCCTGCTTCTTGATAAAGCTCTTGATTCACAATGACCTTTTTCTTCTTATCGAAGAAAAATTCGTTCAGAGGTAATTCTTCCACCGTTATGGGTGATAGTTCTTCACCAAAAATCCAACTAGTGTCTGGGACCCCTTTCGTGGATTGTAAGGGGGTAACAGAAATAATAAGAATACTGATCTTCTTGGATGATTTCCCTAGAGTAACAATCGAGGTTGATTTGCTTGTAGGGTTGGGGGTCTCAGCTTCCTGTTTCAGGCCCCCAGTTTTCTTCTTCTTCTCCTGGTGTTCTTCTTGGTCAAGTGTCAAATATTTGGAGCCTTTGGCTTCCACTTGTTGTACATCTGTGGTTGTCAGGTTCTTACCCTGTAGGACCGAGGGAAGGCAGCTCCGTCGATGTTCCTGAAATTTGAAAAAATCAGCCATCCCTTCGGGCGACAGAGCTTGTATCCGACTCAAGACCTCTGCATAGGATCTCGTGCCTCAAAAAATATCATCATGAGGTGAATTCTCATGTTCATATCTTTTAAGGCCACGATTAGCCAAGTTATTACTCACGACCCTATGTGGGTCGTGTTTCTTGAACTCAATGTGGATGAGTTTAATATCTTCCAAGGCTGCTGCCTCGGCCTTCACATGTCTGAAATCTAATAAAAAATAGGTATTCAAATGAATGGGGAAGGGTGGCCATACCTTTTTTGAAAATCCTTTAATCTCTTTTCTTATGCTACTAATCACGGTTTTCCTAGAGATTTTGCAACAAACCAGCCTATCTGGTATAAATAATGGTAGAGCAATTTTGTGACAAACCAGCCTCTACGTACCATTTGGCCACACTGCTCAAGTTGGCCATGATGCTATCTGAATTCCTGGGTGGTGGATTACCGAAGATGATGACATGCATCGGCACCATTACCCAATTGAAAATATCATATACGAAGTCTGCGGCCTTATCCTCCCAAAGTTTTGAATGGTAGACATGGATAGGATTAGCATGAGATGGAGTCCAACTCCAACTCATTAGGGGAAAAGGTGTCATGAAACAAATGACGTCCATGATATATGCAGACATAAAAAATGAAGTGGCCTTCCCATTTGCCTTCTGCATCTGATATTCTATAATACGGTTGGTTAAACTGTCTGACAACAGTTTGGCCCAGTCGAAGGAACAACCTTCAGTGACTGTATGAATCAGAGGCACCCATGAGAGAAAGAAATGTGTGGTGTCCTCCCTCCCATACAATATGCAAGTCATCATTTCTATGTACTTGAATTGTGGTTCCAAAGAAGAGATTGAATAAACTCCATTACCGTCCACCCTGAACTTGCGGGGTGTGAGACCCAATCCTTGATCAGATCAAACAAGTTTCTGTCGTATTGCTCGCATTCCTTTTGCTTAAAACTTTCTAGAAACTCGGCATTGTGTGAGAAGTTTGATGTGGGTGGCAATTGGTACATCACCTGCAATTATTCTGGTCTGAAAGTCCCAACAGTCACTTTCTTCTCACTGATAATGGTTCTAGTCGGGACATCCACATGATCCAATGCCCATCGGATCATATCATAATATCGAAGGAGTCGTGGCCTGGCCGCTACCTTATGCATCTATGATTGAACAATGATCTTGTATTTGGTGGCCAAGTCATCTCTCTCATTATCAGTGGAATCGTCTGAACAGTTCACCAATTCGGACTACAGAACCTCGGAGACGTATGACCAGATTCTGACAGAATCAATACTTCAGGGCGAAGTATCAGAAACAATATCCATGCCTTTTCTTGAATTCTCAGCACTCGCCTTGGAAGATTTTCGTGGGGCCATGATAGAGGACTTTGACTTAGTTCTCTTGCAGTAAAAATGTGTATACATATAGAAATTAGCTCAGCGAGAGAAGCTTCTTTGTGCAAGATAGAAATGGAATTTGAAATAATGAGAGAAAGAACTCTATATCCTGACCATTTAAAACCCTGGCGTCCTTACGAAAAGAATGGTCAAATCATTTTTTGGGAAAAGATCTTACCATAAAAACAACCTCTTTACCTATCACTTCAAATAAATGCCATAAATTTTGATGGGTGACACAAGTTGGCTCAAAACATTTAAAATTAATCCATAAATGGAGTGTGTTAAAATTTGTATTAATGTACTGATTAATCTGGTTCATCTTTTTAATTTAAAATTTCTTTAATCGTTAATCATCTTTTTTGGCGTTCACCGTATCGAGAGATTTTACTTCTAGCTTTCGACCCCTTAAAACTTGAGATCGTGAGGATGTGATCTAGTTAAGCAAAAACGTAATCCAGATTAAGTGTTTAATTAATCATGTTTAATTAATATTGTGACTTTGCAACTCGAGGCTACAAAGGTAGAATTTCTTGGAAAAGCATATGTCGAGTCGCGAAATCCCGATAGAGTTTAACTATGGTAAAACTATTCACCCCTGACACTAACCCGGGTAACCTGTGCGAATGTCTCACGATTTCGCCTATCAGAGCTATGACGGTAAGACTTTTGGGAGGGAGAATGCCGAGACGTGAAATATTGATAGAAATTAACTAAGGTTTAAGTAATTTTACTCTCGACGCTAACTTGGGTAAGATTTCAAGGTTATTTCACGACTTCGCCCTTCGGGGCTTAGAAACAGTGTGACTTGTAACTCTCGAAACGTGATATCTCGAGGTAAAGAAAAGTGAAAAATCTCGTTCAACGGTTAAATGGAAATGGCATTAGGAGTACAACGACCATCACCACTTTGTATATCGGGACTACTGATATTTTCAGTGGTTAAAGGTCACGAAGTAAAAGGCAACTTAAATGGCCAACCTTTGATTGTAAGAATTACACTTAAACTAGTCGAAAAAGGTGGCTCCAACACCAATGAAACCACATCGATTCATCTTCATCATGTATCAATATCAACTCATTGATCCATCTTCATCATATCAATGACAACTCATTGATCCATCTTCATCTATGCATTCTCATTAAGGAAAATACATATTATATTACATCAATCATCAATCAATCAATCCTTTGACATCAATCAATGACATCAATCAATCAAACCATTGGCATCGATGACAACATGATCCAATAGGAATTAGAGTAGATCCAACAAAAATAGAGGTAGTTCTTAATCTACCTACACCACACACACAAACAAAGGTACATAGTTTCCTTGGCGCTTCTGGATACTATCGTAGATTTATGGAAAATTTTGCAAGAACCGTTGCACCTTTACATGCTCTGACTAGTAATGTGAATTTTCAGTGGTTTGACAAGTGTGATGTGGCATTTGCAGGACTCAAAAAGATGATATCAATAGCACCAGTGTTGAGGGGACCAAATTGGAAAATACCATTTCACATCTCTACCAATGCATCAGATATTGCCATAGGCGTCGTCCTTGGACAGGAAGAAGACAAGAAACCTTACGCTATTTATTTCATTAGCAAGAATCTTACTCCAACTGAACTTAATTATATAGTAACAAAAAAAAAAATTTAGTTGTTATACACACCATCAATAAATTTCTCCATTACATAACAGGCTATCCCGTTATTCTGTATATTGATCATTCTGCTATTATATATCTAGCTAATAAACCAATTACTAATGGATGGGTCACTCGGTGGTTGTTACTATTGCAGGAATTTGACATCACCATCAAAGATCGACTTGGGAGAGAAAATCTTGTCGTGGACTTCCTATCCCACATACCCAAAATAGACGACTCCTTATCAGTTGAAGATCAATTTCCAGATGAGCATCTGTTTGCCATTACTACATAGCCACCTTGGTACGCTAATGTGGAAAATTATCTGGCAGCAGGAAGATTACCGACACATCTATCATTGAGATAAAGAAAAATGATCGTCCAGTGTAGTGCATGATTCATTTGGATCAGCGGATATCTCTTCCACACAAGAGCTGATCTCCAGATCCACAGATGCATATGAGATGATCAAATCTATGACATACTAAAGGCAGGACATGACAAACAATATGGTGGGAATTTTGTAGACTGCAAGACTGGACACAAAATTTTACAGATGGGTTATTATTGGCCCTCAATATTTAGGGATGCGAAGAAATATGTCCAGACCTGTGACAACTGTCAATGGATGGGAAAACTAGGTCAGGCAGATGAAATGCCCTTAAAAGCAAAAATAATCATAGAACCATTTGAAATATGGGCACTAGAATTCATTGGCCCCTTCAATCCAAAGTCAAATCAGAAGGCTTATATTCTAGTAGCTACGGACTACATGACTAAATGGGTAGAGGCAGAAGCCCTACCAAATGCAACAGAAGAGGTAGTCATCAAATTTATGTTCAAACTATTTGTACGCTATGGAATACCCAAGGAAGTAATCGCTGATGGGGGGTCACAATTTATATCCCATAGAATCACCACCACCCTCGAAAATTATCATATTAAGCACATAGTTACTTCTTCATATCACCTACAGGCAAACGGGCAAGTAGAAAGCACAAATAAGGTCTTGGAGGAAATATTGACAAAGAATGTCTCAACAAATCGATAGAATTGGGCTACTGATCTTCCAAATGCCTTATGGGCTTATCGAACAACATGGCGTAACACCATTGGCTTCTCTCCCTATCACCTAGTTTATGGAAAATAACCCATCTTCCCAAACGAGTTTGAGATTAAAACCCTAAGGATGGCCCAGGAAATTGGACTAGATCTAATAGCAGCACATAAACAACACCTTCAACAACTTAATGAATTGGATGAAGCATGCCTATCTACTATGGAATGCACATCTATTGTTCAACAATAGAGAGCGGCCTAGCACGACAAGAATATCAAGAAGAAATCATTCAAGAAGGGTGATTGGGCGCTTCTCTACAATTCCAGATTTCACAATTTTCTGGGAAAGTTACAGACATAGTGGCTAGGACCATATAAAATTGAGGAAGTCCATGATAATGGCATGGTCACTTTAAGAACCATTGATGGCTCTGGATCTCCATTTCTGGTTAATGGGCACTGGCTACGAATTTACCATCATCCACCTTCAAAATAATCCTTCTATCAGGAAGTAAGTAAAGATCCTACCGTTCAAATTTTGGCTGGATGGGAAGGTAACCCAGCCACCCCAACTCCATAAATGATGAATTTTGTTGACACTGTACATATTGTATATAGCTTTCTTGTAGAACTTCTTGTGTTATTAGTTTCCTTTTTGTTTATTATTATGAAAGCCACTTGAGAAAATCATAATGAACACAATCAACACTCGTTTATGTTCCTCACTCTTGCTTTATCTTGTCACAGAGACCTTGTCTTTCATGGAAATTCCACCATTTTTTTTTGCAGTAGTAAACGGAAAAATTTTGAACATTTGTTGTTCCTTTTGCATGCATGTTGTTCCTTTTGAACACTTGTTTTTCCTTTTGCGCACCTATTGTTCCTTTTGAACACTTGTTGTTCCTTTTGCGTGTCTGCTATTCCTTTTGAACACTTGTTGTTCCTTTTGGGCACTTGTTGTTCCTTTTGCACACATGTTGTTTATTTTGTGCACCTGTTGTTCCTTTTTACACGCCTGTTGTTCATTTCGCCGTTCCTTCGCTACATTGTTGAGAAACGCTAAGCCATTCCTTTGAGGTATGACTTTCACTAAATAATTTTCACCAACATTATTTTTGATTATCATCACAACGATCTGTCATTATTTTGTGGACTATCTCCCATACCTTATCAATTTTTTTTTTTGGATTACTTTCTTCGAAATATCTTAAACCTTGTTCATAACCTAGTAACCACCATAATTCGTTTATTTTTCCCTTATACATAAAAATACACTTAAATGATATTTTTCCTTTATATTATAATAAGGAGTCTTAGGCACACTTTTACTTGGCATCCTTACACTTCTTTACGTCATCCCTTACTCTTAAGGAGTAGATGAGCCTCCCTTAATAGATCCCCCCCCCAAAAAAACAATTAATATATATATATATATATATATATATATAATATACTAATAAAACTTTTCCCATAAAGAATAGGGGGTCTCATCACGAGCCTACCTACCACGGTCATAGGGTAATAACATAAGTGACATTCCCATTATGGCTACCACACCAGGTCAATGGCCTTTGAAATTTTCTCGTCAAAGGACAAGGGGTCTCATCACGAGCTGGCTTGTTCACTTAAGCTACAATCTAGTGAGTGGCATTATCACCATCTAGCTACCAAACCAGGATAGTGGTCTTTTTGGAAAAGGTGATTCAAATATTTATTAAGGATACAGGCTCATCTAAGGGTTAAAAGGAAACCATGCTGAGGCTATGGATGCCTGCTGGTAGCAGTGGCTCTACCTGTGGTATGGAAGTTTACCTTAAACGCTAAGTTTATAGGTGTCTCTAGATTTCCTTCACTCAATAATGAGGCTATCATTTCAGCTGTATTCAATAAAACAAGAAAAGTAACAACATTATGATATGTGGGATATTATTTTAAATGAACAGATTTAATTTATTTGGATTATGTATCCTTAAAGCATTTTTTTGAGTATAGGTATATTAAATTCATTTTTTTTTCCATGAAAGAGGACTAACATTTAATGATTACCATTAAAATATGTTGTTTGAAAATTAATGATTGATCCCCATTGGTGACGATAGTGCAATCTTTATCTCTCACAGGAAATACCTACACTCATTACATTCCCCTACGCTGATGGTCGAGGTCGACCTCTACATAATGAGGGGAGTGGATGCTCGACACACTTCTCAATAAAATAGTACTAATTGTAGTAAATGAAACCTGCAAAACACTTGTTGTTCTCTGATATTTTCTATTTTTGGTAATATTTTCTTCGCACTGGTTTAACCAAATATGCAACGAGGAGCACCAGTCGTTTCCATTTTCTCACAAAAATGGGTGGCAAAAGTGTGCGCAGGGAGCCAAAATTGTTACAGATTATAGAATAGGCAAGAGAAATCTTACAGCATCTAGGGTGGATGAAATATTTTAACCAGTTGCAAGGATATAATACGAACGTCGCATTTGAATTCTTTCAGAATCTATAGGAAGAAAACTCCATAGTCCGAGGCATATGAATTCCAGTTACTTTTTAAATCATAGCTAAATCCACAGGCCTTCCTAACACGGGCATTCAGTGGACAGGAAGGTATACAATGCTTAAGGAAGCCGTAGAAACCTTTATAGACCCTGGAGAAGAATTGGAAAAGAAGGGGAAGGGACTTAATCCCAGTGCCCTCAGTGAACCATGGAAAGAACTGGCTGGAGTAATTTAGATATATATTACCTGTGATGGACAGTACAACATAATTCGACCACGTCACCTCAAATTGCTGGCAACACTCAAACAAAGGTTAGTGATCAATCTACCTTTTTTTTCTGAATGCCATGTCACATGAAGTTGCCTTAAGAACACATAAGTCTAAGGATCCTATTACTGTTATCAGTCACCATGGATTAGTTAAATCGATAGTAAACAAGGAATTAAGTCAAACTCAAGTGACCTTGATAATATCATTGAGACCAATAGACCTGTACAGCCTGAATTATGTCATGAGGATCCACCACAGGGAATCGAAGAGACAAAAGAGAGGAGGTCACTACCCAATTAAACATTACACCTCCCCAACCTGAAATTGAGATAGATGCTACCCAAATTACAGAATCTCGGACTTCACAAACATAGGCATTAACGAAAAAGGGGAAAAGAGCAACTGCTGCTCCTAAGTCCGCCTTTGAGAAAATAAGGAGAAGCAGACAAACAGGAAACCCTAAACAAATTCAGGAAATGAATGAGGAAATTCAAGATGTTATAGAGAAATCCATATGGGAAAATGTTCAAGAAATCGAGAAATCGGAACAAAAGAATGATCATGAAGACACCCATCCTAAAACAGAGCACCTGACAGAAGATTTTTTGAAAAATTATGAAGTAGAAATTGCTCAGGTTTTAGGGAGTTTGGTAACTTCCATTAACAGGAACAAAATTAGATCATAAGCATACCAAGGGGAGGCCTCTTCTTCAAAACCTACCAAAAATTTCCCTGATTTTGAAACGTCATTTTCAAAATATGTAGCATGGGAAGAACCTCATCTTAAGGAATGAAGCCCCCCTGAATAGACAAAATATTTGGATAAAATAGAAGAACAACTATCTGCTGACTAGAATGAGGAAGAACTTGAGCCCCCTCACAAACATAAATCAGACAAGAGCCATAAGAGAACTAGAAATCTAAAAAAGGAAAATAAATTGATGAAGTATTAAAGAAGAAGGTGGGAAAACTCAGGGAAATTATTAAAGAATTGAGGAAGCAACTAGAACAAGCAGATAAGGCCCATAGAAGAAAGAAAAACAAAAGGGTCAGAGTGAAAGGAATAAACCCTCTTCCTAAAGAAGAAATCACTACAAACTCTGTAGGGATACAGACAGACCCTAAAGAAATAGTAGTAGAAGAGGCAGTAGCTCAAAATGAGGAAGTAATTCCCTTAGAAACAAAGGAAATGATGAAATCTACAGAAACAATTGATGTTGATATGCAGACAGATACCCCAGTATTAGAGGAAACAACTCAACTCCTTGAGCAGAATGCTACCATCAGGAGATTGGAGGAAGAATTGATGCAGTCTCAACAAACCCTGATTCAAAATAAAAATGAATTACTGACTATGGTAGAGAATCAGGCTCTCCAGTCCCAGAAACAAAGTGCTATTGTGGACGGACTGGAAGCAGAGCTTACACAGGCCCATCAAGCATTAACTCAATCCAGGGAGGATATGGGAGCTATGGAAGAATACCAAGCATCCCAATCTCAAGCACAGGGTGCCACCATTAATAAGCTAAAGGCAAAGCTTGGACAAGCCCAACAAGTATTGGCTCAACACCAAGATGAGATGGTCACTAGGGTTGAAAATCAAAATATTGTTAAACAACTGAGGGAAATGATAGCAATAGAGAGTGAGACCTATGCTGAGCTCACCAGATCCCAAGGGAAGGTAAAGAAGGTACAAACCCAATTAGAAAATGCTTTGGAGAAAATAAAAGAAATATGTGATGTCTACTATGATTCCATCAATTGCAGAGTCCCTGCCACCAATTACACTTTATTCCTACTGAAACACTTTCTGTTATTGAGAGTGAAGGCGATCAGAGTAGGTAAACCCATTACATTTGCCACTGTACCTGAGTTAATTTCATGTTTCCAAGAGTAGGATGAAAAGGTACAATACCTTATGAGTGAGTTATACTTTCATAATTTCATTCTAGATGACGAAAGGCAAGATAACCCTGGCCCATTCATAGGTGACATATAGTTTTAGGAATTTCTGTCATTTACTCAGATCCAAGTCAGATGGGGTAAAGCTCACAAAACCTTCCTAAAAATGGAAACTGGGCTAGATCTTTGGGTCAGAGGAGAGCCTCCAAAGTCCTTTCTAGCCATTATGCAACATAAAACCTTTATGAAAAGAAGGGGGGTCATAGACTCCTTAGCCCCTATCCATCTACAGGTTAGACGTTCAGGTATCACACGTTTTAGAGAGCTTAAGGAAGAATCTCTTGTTGCTTCTAAAATGAGATGGGATGCATCCTCTAGTGAAGTAAAGAGTAGGGAACCCTTTGGGTACAGGAATTTCTTTTCAGCTACCTTCAGAATGGAAACGTATTCTAGACTGCTCCAAGAGGAAGGAGCTGCTTGGATTGGGTGCATATATAATCCCTCTATCATTTGGTTCCCTCCAGAAAGTTACCAAAAAGATTATCAAATTAACAAGAAAAGGGAGGATGTTGCTTTTGGAGAACTCAAAAGAAACAATGGATTTAGGAGACCTGGTTAACCAACCTTTCCACCTTACAACATTACTTCTTTACATGTAAAATCTTTGCTTTCATGAGGACATGCAAGAAGGTAAGATGGGGGGTATGTTGGGTTGTGGAAAAGGTATGAATATCTCCCTTATTTCTACAGTGCATGATGTAATCTTGATTGACTTTTCAATTAATTAGGAATAAATAAGATAGGAAATAGTTAATATGTCTCCTATCGTCATTATTGAAACTACATTGAATAAGATTCTAAAATTGGTTGAAATTGTTTGATTTTTTTACAGGATTGGTTAAATATTGTCAAAACCGAAATAGCAAAGGATATCTTGAAGATGCGTGAGCCATTGGAGGTTAAATACTTTTGGCGTAAAAGCATTTTTAAAGATGCTTCAGTTTTCTATATTGTAACTTTATAATAAGTAAAGCAATCCTAAGGATCTTCCAATCCTCAGGATAGCTTGATTTACTAATATTATTGTATATATAGAGGATAATAGATCCAAAAAGACAATCTAAGAATTACGTTCAAGCATTCAGAGTCAGAGTTACTTTGTACAATCCGTTTTTTTGAATGATGTACCAGCTATGAAGTTAATAAAAGATTTGATCATTTTCACCATTTCTATATACTGAGTTTCTTGTAGTAGTGCTTCTAAGGACCAAGGGTCCAGTCTAAAGGAGTCACTATCTCAAATATGTACTTGTATCAATTTACTTTCTGTTTTGTGATTCAAATCTCTTTTACAGTAATTAAGATGAATGCATAAGTGTGTTAATGATTTCATGTTGATTGTGTGCAATAGATAGACAATTACTTCAAGTATTAATGATTGTTGTTCCAATGCGCATTACTATAGTTTATTGCTTGACAGTTCCTCACATTTTCATGTGCGTTGTTTCTTTACTTAAAGTTACATTTGTTGTTCCTTTCAATATTTTAGTAGAGTTACATTGCTGTCCTTTTCAATTAGATTATAATTGTTGTTTCTTTTCATAGATAGAGTAATTCGCTATTTCCTCTCCAGTAATTCAATTCATAGTTGATAGTTAGTTCTGCAAGTCTTTACTCAGATTTGATTATTGCTTTTAGTTAATTGAATTCAATAGATTAATTATTTTCTTTCCATTTCCCAGCATGTTAGCAATTAGATCTCAATTCCATTAAGTCTCATAATCTTTAAGTGAACATTTGAGGAACTTGATTGTTGATAAACACATATTTTCTTTAACTATGTGATTTTAACCTCTGTAAGCTATCTACATAGACTTTGTTGATATTCTTGAGATAAAAGACGAATCTCCGGGTTGATAAATTAATGTTAAACTAAGGTTTCTTTTAAGACATCTTTAGACCCCAACACAGACTACCAACTGTTTCTTTTGAATAGCTGTATACTTGCGAGGTGCCATTCATGTGGATAGGAACTGGACTATCTCGGCGAAGTGATCATCGAATTTTATGATGGACAACAACTGTGCATCTGGTAGTGTATCATCCAAACTGGTAGGTTCCTCTCAATGTTCTAACTTGGATAAGTGGTCAAGTTCCTTATTCATTCTTCCCGGCTTGACCACTATCTCGAAGTCATACTCCTGGAATAATAGTAGCCATTTGCATATTATCCCCCCCAACACTGGCTTGTTGACTAAGTACTTTAATACAAAATGATCAGTGAACATCTTAAAATGTCCTCCCAACAAGTAAATTCTAAACTTTTGGAGCGCATATACCATAGCTAAGCCTTCCTTTTCAGTGGTAGTATAATTCATTTCAGATGTAGAAAACTTCCTGATAGCAAAGGCTATAGGGTGGTCAATATCTTTTGCACATGGCTATGCCAAAACTGCTGCTAATGCAATGGATGAAGCATCGACATGAACATTGAATTCCTTAATCCAATATGGAAAAACCAAAATAGGCGCAGTGACCATTTTCTGCTTTAATGTGTCGAAGCTCTGCTGGAATTCCTCTGTCCATTGAAACTTACCATCCTTCTTTAACAGCTTCTCCATATGTGTTTTTATCTGTGTGTATCCCTTAATAAACTTTTTGTAGTATCTAGTGTGTCCCAATGCAATGCGGAATTGTCTAACTAAAGTAGGAGGAGGTACATTAACAATGATAGAAATCTTGGAAGGATCTACCAACAATCCCTTCTTACACACAATGTGTCCTAACAACACTCCAAAAGGTAAAAAGAAAATACACTTCTTCAAGTTCAGGGAAATCTGACATTGTCTGCATTTATCCAACATTAATCTCAAACATTCAATATGATATTTCAGTAGACTAAAAATGGTCCAGTCATCAAAGTATGCCTCCAAAAACTTATGTAAAAATTCCTTAAATGCTTCAACCACCACCCTGGAAAAGATAGTTGGTGCATTCTTCAAACTAAAAGGCATCACAATGTACTAAAAATAACCCCATTTTGTTGCAAATGTAGTCTTATGTCTGTCATCCTTAGCAATTTTGATCTCATGATATCCTGAAAATCCATCTGTGAATGAATAAAATTCCTGTCCGCCTACATTATCTAGAACTTCATCAGTAAAAGGCATAGGAAAATGATCATGTAAGCATGCATAATTCAATTTCCTTATATCTACACAGATTCTGATTTCTCCTGCCTTCTTATCTTGGACCACCATAGGGTTGATCCATTTAGATTCTTCAACTGATTCTATGATTCCTACTTCCATCATTCTATCTAATTCAATCTTAACTTGCTGCTTGTACTTGGGATTTAGTCTGTAAGGCCTTTGCTTAATA
This sequence comes from Picea mariana, assembly GCA_032191745.1. Classification (NCBI taxonomy): domain Eukaryota; kingdom Viridiplantae; phylum Streptophyta; class Pinopsida; order Pinales; family Pinaceae; genus Picea; species Picea mariana. The sequence continues at coordinate 27,918 of JASDQU010687492.1, forward strand.
TGCCTTGCATCTGCTTTCAAAGGAAACTTCATTTCTCCCATAGGACCTTTAAAGCCCTTCATGTCTATGAACTTGGTTGGAAATAAGTCCTGATACTCATGAAATAGTTATGTAATCTTATCAATAGTAGCATCATCCCAATAGTCTCCAACATTTTCCAATTTAGGTGCTTGCTTTGTTCCAATATTAACATTATTAATTTTAATAGGCTACCCAACAAAAGGTAATTCAATCCTTGGCCATTCTATATCTCGTTTTCCTCCAGTTTCTGAAATGTTCACATTCCTAGGGTCATCATCCTCATCAACATTAATATTATAACAACCTTGTAACCTTTGAAGAGGTGTAGTCCACTCATCTTCTTCTTGTTCAAGAGGGAGGTTAGGTACTTCCTCAAAGACCTTCTATCTTACAACTTGTAAATATTGATCTACTTTGGGGAACTGAATTTCAAATAGGAATGTAGCTATAAAGTTATGGGTCATACCATACCAATCTATAGTGACCAGGCACAGTTCTTCTTAAAGATACCAGTTGATAGGTGTAGTATCTAAGGTGTTAATGAACTTATGTACCCATTGTTCTTTAGGAATGTTGGTCTAGGATTCCTCACAACTTCGCACATGGTCCTTAGGGAAACTCTGACCTGTTTATCGAACTTCACAACCTTCAACTTGGTTTGAAAAGCACACTGTCAACAAGGTGCAACATTGTACCCAATCCGTGATGTTATTCTTGTGTGTTCACCACCATCTAGCTAGTGTTTCTTTCAAGGCTTCCTCTAGTTCCAACAACCTCTGATGTACTGGTATAATTCCCTCAAATTCAAATAGAAATGTCTCTAAATTATTCAATCCATCAAATGTAGGAACATTACTTACTTCTGTTCCAATCCAGTGAACTGCCTTAGTCAATCTAGCACACCTCCGCGTAGAGACTTCATACATTATGTTCTGCAAAATTTTAATGATTCTTCTGAATCTGAGGACCATGCACTCTCACTTTTCCAACTTAGATTTCCATATGCTGCGGGATTAATATAATCATGTTGTCCCATTGTTATTTTATAGATGTTCTCTAGCTCATAGAAGTGATCTTCTTCTCTTATAGGTTCTGTGTATCTGCGACCTTCATCAAGATCAAGAGGTGCAATGACCCTAAGTCCATTACCTTCAAATGTCATTCTTCTCTTCTTTAGGTCAAGAAAAGTCAAATTTTTGAAATCCCAATCAATACCCAACAATGCAAGATAGGGGCAACTATCATCAACAATCTTGATCACTTCGAAGTCTGCAAATGTCCTCACTCCATCAATATCCACAGGGAAATTCTCTAGTCTTCCAAAGGGGCTCACCGCCTACTGATTCATCATCCTAAGCCTAACAGCAGAGTAAATCAATATAGGTTTTCCCATCAATGCCCAAGTCTTCTTCATCATAACATTTACTTCTCATCCTAGGTCGAGGACCATATAGTCCATGTCGTAGTCTCTAATTTGAGAACGAAGGTGCAGTTCCTTGCTTGTCCTCCTTTTTCTAGATACTTTATTCATGAGTCTCTTCAACAGAGGATCTATTCTTCCAATTTCATATTGTTTTATCAGGTGTTGTAGTTCCCACACAACTCTTTCATGTTTAATAAAATTAATGCAAGTGTACAAGAAGTCCACAAGCTTGCTTACCTCTTTTCCTTGTCTAGTTAGGGAAAACTGATCAAATGCTGGGGTCATTTCACATTCCCTTACTTCTAGTTGTTCCCTAGATGAGGAATCATGTTCACCTACAAATTCTCTTCTTTTTTATTCAAAAGTATGTTTCTCTTTCCTTGGATCGAACAATGGTGCCTTCTCTGAAGCTCTTCTAATCCTTGATCCATCTATATCTTTTCCTTGAGTCACCCTATCTTCTCTGGTGACAGTGCCTCCTCTAGTAATAACAACGACTCTGGGTTCCTCACCGCAAGGTTCAACTGATATTAGTTGTACTTACTAGTTTCCACCTCGTCTTTCCTTAACTTTAGCTAACAATACTGGACAGTCTTCAATGACATGGTCAAATGAATTACAGTAGTTTCAAGTAGTGAAAGGGTTCTGACAATCCCTTACCAAATGACCTGGCTGGGTGCAGTTATAGAAAATCACTTGGCCTTGACCTCGACCCATGCCTCCTCCTCATCCTCTTCCTATGAACCCACTGCGAGGGTTGAAGTTTCCTCTTCCTGGGGAATTGAGTTTCCCATCATTCCATTTTGATTATAATTATCCTTGAATTATATATGCATCCCTTGAACTTTCATGCATGAGGTCATAAGCCGTACAGTCCTTCTCATCATGCCCCAGAGATTTAAAGAATGTGCAATAAATATTGGTGGGTGTCTGGACATATTTGTGCATATAATAACATTCACCAGGGTGATTTCTAGTCTTGCATACCTCGCAACATGGTAAAGTAGCCTGCTTCAAAGGGTTAGGGGATCCAGAGGCCAAGTACTCATTAAATAAAGGATAGTGCTATTTTTCATGGCCCTCTGCTTTACATTTGATACAAAATATGTATTCTCTTTTCTCTTTTCCCTTGTCTTTCTTCATGTCTTCAACCTGTAAAGATAAACTAGTTAATTGATTCAAAATATGACTCATACCTGGATTGGATTCTCCTACAGGGGTTGCTTCTAGTTTCATGACAAACTCTAATGCCTCATCCTGTGAAGTGACCTTCTATTGAATCAGAGGAAATCTAATGTGTGGTATGAGGGAAACAATGAACCATTCCTTATGTTGTTCGTCTGGAATCTGAAAACTTAAATGTCCTGTCAAGGTCTTAAACCTTTGATCAAATTCCCAAATAGGTTCAGTCACTTTTTTCTTGATTTCATTTAAATCTGTAATGCACTATGACTCTGAATTAGGATTCTTTAACTCTGCACTCAATTCATTCTTGATGTCATTCAACGGTTTAGGCTATACAAATCCTGTAACAAATTTTATATACCAGCTCAATGCACGATCCCTCAAGGTAGTACTAAACCGAGCTCTCTTAACAGCTTCGTAGGTAACTTTCTTAATGCTCCATATATATTCGCATAAGAACCATTGTTGGTCAGGATCCTCAGATCCATATCCTCTGAAAATGGGTAACCTCAATTCATCTACCATGGATTTTCCTCGGTTTCTCAACTGAGTATCTACTAAACTACTTGTAACAGTACTCTGAGTGCTTTGATTACTCTGGTTACTCTGGTTACTTAATGTTTCTAAAACAACAGGGGGAGTAATAATACTTGCTTCGATAGTAGCCACAGTCCCTGAAGTTTCTGTCTCTTCTCGGCGAAGTTCCTCAATGTCTACTTCCTCTGCCCTTGCGAACTCTGAATACTCTTCGTCTGATCGCCCTACCTCTTCTCCACTGTAGAAATCTTCATCTTCTGACAATGTCCCATAAATCTGCTTAAATAGGTTCGCAAGAGGAACCTTCCTGAATGATCTCCCATTGCACGTGTGTCCAACATATGCATCACTATCGCTGTCTAAATTATTAAACATTATCTTTAAACTCCAACTAGTTACTATATCTTCAAGATATTCCTCTCGTGCAATAACATTTTAATCTTCAACTTCAAGAAGTGTAGAAACTTTCCTCTAGGTCCCTTGAATAAATACCTCTCTGCTTGACTATAATATTCCACTCTGTCGATAGAAAACTCAGTAATGTACCCTCCAATAGTTCTATCAAACCATAGATCTACCATTCTAGACACAACGTTATCGACTTTGTTGACTTTCTTAATTAGCATTGTTCTCCAAACCACAGGTGGTCTAGATCTGATTTCAAACTATGTGTCTGCTATTTTGGCTAACCACTCGTAGAAGTCCTTATGAACTCCTGCAAAGAAAATATCATGCACATCAGTAAAGATGTACCCTCCCAACCAGTCTTTTGTACTAATGTTAGGGTTCTTGCTCTGAGCTACGACGAAGTCCCTTTATTGTTCTTCTATCCACTTATAAATCTTTGTCTTTGATGGAACCACCTTGGCATTCCCTTAAGAAGATCTTGGTCTTGGAAACATAACCATTTGTTGGCACAGGGGTCGAACCAGGGTTCAAATCTAACAGTGAACCAACAAACCCTAACTACTGGCCTTTTTGGCAACACCTACAAAGAAGATGAAGTCTCACCTGAAGTAGCAATAGGGGGGTTGCAGGACACATGCGTCTACAACCAGAGGAAGTGCAATATGATATCAACACAAAATATCCTAGATATTCTTAACAATATTATGATTACTTTGCGAAGTTAGTTATATCTCTTATCTTCAGTAGGGAAACTAACAATGCAATCACATTATAAAAGATAACAAATAACACAACATCAATCACATAGAACAACACGATTTTACGTGGTTCACCCTCTCCCTAGGGCTACATCCATAGAACTGTGTTTATTGATAAAGTATATGAAAATACACAGTTCTATCTACGCACTCAGCCGTAGATCCTTCTCTTTCTCCTCTTTACCTGCCAACCCTGTGCACCCAGCTGCAGGATAGATCTTCACACCCAGCTGAAGATCCAAAATAGAAGAATTCCCTATGATATGGAATTTTTACGTCTCAACCTCTCTATATCAACAACCCCTCTTCACTCTTCTAGACATCTATTTATCCTTCTATGCCTCTTAGAAAACCTAGACCAAATTCCAAGTGAAAAAACCCTAGGTATCGAAACCCTAGGTCCAAAACCCTAGGTTCCAAAACCCTAGGTCCACATAACCTGTGTTTAAGGGCTTCACCGACTTGTTCTTCCCTCTTCTCCGTGAGGTGCTCCAATGCACCCATTAGTGTCTTCTTCCACTTGTTGACTTGTCCATGACCTATATTTTTTGTTTCTTTGTCTTCCTTGATGTTCTCTTTCAATGGTTTGATTTTATTTACTTCGTTCCTTCTTTTCTGCTTCTTTAACCACTTCAACCCCTCCTCGATTTGTGTGCCTTCTGCTCACTTCATACTTTTTCTTTCTTTTTCTTTAATCTTTGCTTTCTTCCTTAATACCTAGCCAAGGGCCAACAATTCCTATTTACTTTTCTTGCTGAGTCATAACATCATGAGTTTCACTACCATGCCTTTTTGAGTAATCACACCACTAAACTTAACACTATAATTTAAAATTGATTAGTCACGATTTTATTTTCTAGGGAACACAAACTAGCTTAGGATTTAGTTCCTTGGAATAGGATTTTGTGAGTAAACCTATCCAAGGAAATTAAATCAACATATGTGTCTGAGAAAGGGAGTGGAGAAATCCATTGTATAACTGGTAACATCAGGAGGCTCAGCTCACACCAGAGTTAATCATGAGGTCACGCGAGGTTGGTTGAAGGGATATCCCCCAGATACCTTCTTAGCGTTAGGGGATATTTCTAGTGCCTTTACCTCCGTGAGAGGTGGTAATTTCAAGGTTTCGATCTTTTCTACCCTACCCATACGGTGGACCTGACTTACGACTACTTTCCTATGCATCGGTTATATGGTGGTTTATTAGTTTCTTGACTTAGGTGCCACATAGGTTAATTGTAGGCATTATTTTGCAGGTACCCTAGGTCAGATAAGGGTCGGACAACACACAGCCTTTATGGAGGATTACCTCTTCGGGGGGATCTGACCGACTGGTTGTTAATCCCACGAGGGCCCTTATAATTGATTTTGTTACCTCTGATCTTTAGTAGCAAGTCTTAGGTCCCTCTTGGGAAAGACATACCTTCTTTATGGAGGGAGGCCACTTTTAGCCACTTTACTCCGTTTGTGTGCATATTGGTCATTTGACTTTTAGTGTTCTCTTTGATTACTAGTTGGCCTTAGGATTTGTTTATTATCTTTAGAGTCTTAAGTCATCCTGGAGTCGGACTAGCATCCTCGCCGGTCCCATCGCTTGTTACAGTTACCACCGGATTTTAAGTCTTTGCCTTCTAAAAGGTGTAGATTTATTAAGCATGGTACACACACCTCCACCATTCAGACTTTTGATTCTACAACGATGAGTACTGAACCTAGTCTTCAGAACACTGGGAGCCCTTCGACTCCCACCCCCACTATATTTAATGGCACCCCTTCAACTCTTGAAACCAACATGTTTGTAGTGTTGGAGGTACCTATCATTACTATGGCTCGACCTATAGTAAATGCTCAATCTCTTGCCTCGAACCATTTTGGGTCTCTTGGTCACTCACCAGGATATAATGTTCAGTCCATCTGTATGGCCTCTAGTCCTTTTTCCTATGGTATGTTGAACTTTACTTCGCAGTTTTCAAATGCCATCCCAACTACTGGCCATAATGCAAGCATTGGGCTTGGGGGCACTAAACCGCCTTACACTCCATTTTCATTTGGTGGTTCTCAAATCCCTCAAATGAATCCTCATATGGGANATTCCTACTTCTAACCCCAGGTCTAATCCTCTTGCTTCTTGGTGGAACAACCAACCTGGTGGACAAGATTGTGCTCAAGTTTCATCCTACACCCCTACCTCCTCGGTGCCCATTCAAACCAACACATTTGGTATGACAAATCCACCTCTATCCTCCGGATTCACACCTAGGGGAGGTCATTTTCACACTTTGGGAAACCCCCAACCCGGATCCAATCTAGTTGGGGGAAATTTTTATAACCCCCATCAAAAACTTCCTATTGAAATGATGCCCAAATAGCCTTTTATGAATCAACCAGAGGAGGGCCTTACAATCCCAAATAGGGCCATGGTTCTTACCAGAACCCTGGACGGGCTATAGTTCCTCAAACACAATATTTACTGGGATCTTGGGGCTAGATGCCACAACCCCATCTCCCTTTTCCATCCACACTTAATCTGTCAGACTTGTCTCAGTTGATGAATGACCCTATGAGTCATGATCCTACATGGCCCCCGTCCCCACCAAAATTCCTTCGGACATCACGAAGTTCAAGGGTAAGAATGGTGAGGATCCTAGTGATCACGTTACTACCTTTCACCTATGGTTCTCCTCGAATTCCCTTAGTGACGATTCTATTCAGTTAATATTGTTTCAACTCACCCTCATTGGGGTTGCTACAAAATGGTATATAGAGATACCTAGGGGGGCATATGGGATCTTTATTTAGCTGGTGTTGGTCTTCCTTAACCACTTCATATGGTCAGTTCATTACGATGTTGGCCTAGAACTTCTGATGACTTTACACCAGGACATTGCCACTCATATCTCAGATCATATCTAGGAGTGGCATAGACAAAAGAGGATGATTAAGACCTCCATACCCATGACCTTTCTTTTATAATGGTTCCTTAAGTATTTGCACCCTCCTATCTCAAAGGATGTTTCTACTGTCGAGGTTACCACTGAGGAAGAAACGATCTTTAAAGCCCAGCAACTAGATATGATATATGATCAATCTAGGATGTTATACCACATTCTTCCAGATGCACCATGATTAACTTACGACCCTAGACAAAATCGTGGACCTCATGGAAATGGCATTGTAGGCTCCACCAATGTAAAATCCATAGACTCAGTGACAAGCCATTTGAAAGAGTTGTCTCTAAACTAGTTTGCAGGAGGGCCAGCTTCGTCTATGTCTTCCAACCCCACTCAGTCAGTGGATGTACATTTAGTGCAATTGTCGGCCAAACCAAATGGTAACCAACAACCAGGAAGAAATAAGAAGAAAGGATGTAATAATCATAAGGGTGGGAAAAATGGTAATAAACCCAAGGACAATGGTAATAATGAGAGGATGAATAATAATGTTGGAAAAGGAAAACAAGAAAGACGTAAGGTGAAATTTCCCTATAAGATTTGTACAGATGACCACCTTACTCATTTATTTCCCAAACTTGTGGAAGCTATCAAGATATTATCTCTACCACCCGTCATGCTGACGAATCCTTTTCCACATAACTAACACATGGCCTTAAGTTCCTCAAACACCGAAAATGTGGTTGGTGGGAGTCAAAACCCATCGTTGCAAGATGAAGACCGTTTGTGTATCAATATAGTCAATGTGAAAGTTAATGTAGCCCCTCGATATTGATATTATAGCTCTTCACAAGCCATTCCTGGTCTAGAATCTCCTCCTCCTCCTCTAGAGACAAATTTCCAGATTGAAAAACCAAAGCCACCACCTCGTATTCCGAAAGGAGTACTCAAGTTCTCTACCCATAATCCAAATGATAGAGCCACCCAGAACTACTCTATTGTTGAGGACCTGGGTCAAACCCCATGTGCGATGTCGGATTTGGAGGTACTCCAGAGGTGTCCTTCATAGAGGAATGCCTTACTATTTTCATTAGGAACTCTAGAAACTAGTGGCTCAAAATTTATCAATTTTGATGTCACAGATGTGAAGCCTCTCTTTCCTTACCATGTGGCATTCCAAATATACATGGAGTACTCAAAGTATACCATCAAACGTGCGCTTGTTGATGAAGGAGGTGCTACATGTGTGATGTCCCTGATCTCTTGGAAATCTCTCGATTCTCCAAGTCTTTCTAAGTCATCGAACATGTTGATTTATTTTAATGGTCATTCCTTCTACCCTCATGGTATTCTCCCTGCCTTTCCAATCCAGTTAGGTGGGAAGATGGTAGAGGTCGAGGTCGAGGTTGTTGATGCACCTCTTGATTATAAATTGTTACTAGGATGCAATTGGACCTATGCTATCATGGTTGTTGTATCATCCGTCTTCCGTACTCTTTGCTTTCCTCATGAAGGGAATATCATAACGATCAACCAGTTATCCTTTGTGTACTCTAGTCCTAATGCATCTATTGGACTGTCGATCCCTGTGATCAACAATTCTCAGATAACAACTAAGAATATTGGTGTCGAAATGTATTCTTCCCTTATGGGTAATTTTGACTTTACGACACCGATTCACCATGTTTACACCATGTTCAGTAGGCCTATTTCAACAAAGAGGTCCATTCCTTTCAACACTTCCTATTTTAATGATCCTTGGATCCTACCTTCCTCCACTGCGTCTTGTGATGATCAACCAGATATTGGAATTATATCACCAATATCTATTAGTGATGTTGGATATGGACTGACAACCTCTGCTAGTCATGCTGAAGACTAGCAACCAGCCGCTACAAGTCATGCTGGGGGAACAATTATAGTCATTGCTAGTCACACTTCACATACATCACTAACCTCTACCAGTCATGTTGCGGATTTGCTACTAGCCTCTTCAATTCATGTTGGTAGCATGTCACCAGCCACTGCAAGTCATGCTGGGGGAATTCATATGATTGATAATCCTAAACGTGTAAGACGTAAGCCCAAGTTCCTTTGTAGGCTTTGAAAAGGAGATCACCTTACTCGTTTGTGCCCTACTACTATTGTGGTACAAGAAGCGTAGTCCTTTCCAAGGGTCCCTTTGGGTTCTGAGTCGTCTTTTGATTCCCAACCTTCTTTGGTTGATACAACAGTCATGTCAATGCAATCTTCGACTGAAACCCCTCTTCCTTTGGGGGCTGATGCATCCCTTGACCTTGTTGTCTTGCATCTTATTCAACTAGCAGTCGTGTCGATGCAATATTCGACCGACACCACTCTTATTTTTGGGGGTTATGTATCTCTTGACCTTGTTTTCTCGCATCCTATTCAACCAATGGTTGAAGAAGTGGTTGTGCCGATGCAATCTTCGACCTATCCCACTCTTCTCTTAGAAAGTGACAAGCCTAAGGAAGTGACATTGTCGATGCAATCTTCGGTCAATCCCACTCTTCTTTTGGAAGGTTATGGTCCTTCTACCATGTCCTTAGCATTTATAGTTATGTACCTTCTTCACTAGGGATAATTCCACTCTCTTTGAGTATGCTCCCTCCAAGTCCCATGGTGGTTTCCATTGATTAGAATAATCTTGTAGAGCCTCGATTCCCTTCTTCTACACCCTTCTAGATAAGGGGCATTTTTCGATATATTGTAGATAAGGTAACCTATGCAAGTATTTTATCCTCCTCAACATGGAAAGATTTTGGTTTTCGCAAGCTTGTGTCAGCTCTTCGTAAGTTGTTGACCTTTCATAGAAGTCTTGTGTGGGAACCTTGGCCTCCTCCATTACATGCCGCCTAGAATCTCCCAAGCAGTTCTGATTTAAGCTCTTTTCTGATTCGTGTAAAAAGTGAAAATATTGTCGAGTGATTTGTCCCTTTCACACTCGTTAAATTGGACTTTAAAGGTTTTGAGTCTTAGTTAATCTCTTTTTTGACTCATGTTCAAAAAGAGAAAATATTTCTGAGTGAACTTATCTCTTTCACACACGTAAATTGGATTTGAAAGGACTTCTATTTGGCACAAGTTTATCCCTTTTTCACACCAAGTAGACTAAATGCCATGAAAAAGGACATTTTTTGGCATTAAGTTGTGATTCCATCTCATGCCCTTGCTTGCAGTATTGAGCCTATAGATGGTTCTCGCTTTGCGTTATAAACTGTTTTTCTCAACAGTTTTTGCATCCTCAACCAAGCAGAGCCTCGTTTTTATCCTTCGTAATTTGACACCCTATACCTAGGAGGGAACATCCCCCCAAGTGTCCATCTCCCACATGCATCTCCTTTCATTGAGCATAGGTATGTTCCACTGCTAGAACTAGTTTTTCTTACTTGCGACACTCATTTCCTCCTCTGTATCATAACATTCATTTGTCTATGAAAAAACAAAAAAATATGGGCAGGAAGGGAGTATTATCTTATGTTGGCAGCAATCATGTCACCTTTGAACATAGCACAAAGTTATTTAGTCCATTTATCATCATAATTTTGGGATTATCATGGCCTTAGAAAGTTGAGCTCGTTACAAGAGTCTTCTCTACCGACTGGTTACTCTTCCAGTCCCTATATAGAGTTTTATTGATGCCTCCTGCATCTCACAGTTTCATCATCGGGTCTATGTTTTTGGATTCCTCCATATATCTCATGCTATTGTTCAAAGGAAGTCTATCAACCTGTGTCGACCACTTCTCAGAAATCTTGACTTTGCATGTCAGACATACCCTCTGTTTGTCTCAGAATCACATGATATTGTAGTATTATCATGCACCCTGGTCCTACTTTCATCATTGGTAGGTAACCTTGAACCCATCAGTCGACACTTCATCATTGGCCGTTGACTGGGTGGTTTCCCTTATGTTCGACGGTAAGACATCTATTCACACAATGGGATTTGTGTAATGTCTTGGATGCCATTAGCCTTATTGGTGGTTTCCTCTCCTTTGTCAACAGTTTTCATCATTGGCTATTATTCAGAGGGTATTTTTCGTGTACCACTTGCACTTGGCGCACGTGAAAGATGCACAGTGTCATTGGTTCATGAACATGTTCTTCGTCTAATTTCCACCAAATCATGAAGATCCTACTTTGTACCTCATGCAGACTAATGAGAGATGCCTTAATCAAGACAACA
>JASDQU010687493.1:23781-37713 GCA_032191745.1 Picea mariana
GGATCAAGGTATGTTGGGTTCAAATTTCAGCTCCTGAGGCCTTATACTTTCAGCAATACAACATGTGTAAGATAGGGTTATGGAATCATCCTGAATTTAGTCATCGCGGAATTTTCGCTATGAAATATTTTCTGTAACATTTCATACCATGAAATCTAGAGAATATTCATATAAATTATTAAGGTATCTGTGATAAAAATTTCCACTTCTGGGTCATCTTACATTTGTAGATACACCCTGTGGAAGATAGGGTATCTGACTAGTCTTATTGACTAGTCTCAAGAAGGTGTTCTGGGTAAAAAAAATCATAAATTATTCCTAGAGTATCCAAATTGAGTGAGACTAGTTGCATTGGATAGTGGACAGATTGTAGTATTTCTGGTACAATTTTCAGAATTGTATATCAATTATTTTGTGCGGGGCACTCTATACAAGTGAGATCTCCTGGAAAGGACAACAATCAGCAATTTGTGGGGAAGTTACCATAAATTCCACTTGGCACATCCAATTTCGATCAGAGTTGTGGCATCGCAGAGAAGAAATATTAGAGAACTACAAAAAAGAAATTTCCATACCCAGAAGGGCCAAAATTTTGGAGATACATCAGAAGAAAGATTGTCTAGCAGAACCACCTCAAAATCAAGGTTTAAAAGTGATACTTGGCCAACATTCCACCAAAAAAGAGAACTTATACATCAAATAAGCCTCCAGACAGTCCTACTTGGACTCTTGTTGAAGGCTAAGAAATGTATAGGGACATAAATGATTTACAAAAGAAGACACTGACAAAAGATTAACTACAAAGGATGATGGATGGTTTAAAAAGGGAGATCATGGAAGGGTTGCAATTTTTCCTAAGGGTTCCTTCTGAAACGTCGTAGAAAAAAAATTATAGCGAAAATGCCAAGGCGTCTCAGATGTAGAAGCAAAACCCCAAGACCTTGAGCTCTGATACCAAATGTTAAAAACCAAATATCAAGATAGCATAGAAAAACCTCAGAATAAGTACTCAACGCCTTGAAAAAGAGAGAATTTCAGATAATAAGCCTCTTTAGATAACAATCAACTGGATCAATAATTGTCTCCCTCTGAACTGTTGAAGGGGGAGAAGGTATTGTCTCTTCTTTCTTCTCGTTGTCAATATCCATATGATAAGCCTCTTCGAGGGGGAAACCTCCTTATACACCACATAAACTTCCTCATATCAATCTTGGGAAAGTGGTTGGTCTTCAACCCAAAGTTGGAGTTTCTCCATTATTGATTCATCTTCCTTGTTTCCTCATCATGAACTTCATGGGATACATTTTCACTTTCAAGTGTCCTCTCTATTAGGAAATTTTTCAATCCTTCCATGATCTCCCTATTTAAGCCATCCATCATTCCTTGTAGTTCATCTTTTGTCACTGTCTTCTTTTGTAAATCATTTATGTCCCTACACATTTTTTCACCTTCATCAAGAGTCCAAATAGGACTATCTGGAGTATTATTTGGTGTAGAAGTTCCATTTTCCAGTGGCATGTTGGCAAAGTATCACTTTTAAACCTTGATTTTGAGTTGGTTCTGCTAGACAATATTTATTCTAATGTATCTCCAAAAGTTTGTCCCTTTTGGGTATGAAATTTTTTTTTTTGTAGTTCTCTAATATTTCTTCTCTGCAATGCCACAGGTCTAATCGAAATTGGATGTGCCAAGTAGAATTTATGGTAACTTCCCCACAACTTGTTGATTTTTGGCCTTTCCAAGATATATCACTTGTATAGAGTGCCCCACACAAAAAAATTGATATACAATTCTGAAAATTGTATCAGAAATACTACAGACTGTCCACTATCCAATGCAACTGTTCTCACTCAATTTGGATACTCTAGGAATAATTTATGATTGTTTTACCTGGAACACCTTCTTAAGACTAGTCAATAGGACTAATCAGATACCCTATCTTCCACAAGGTGTATATACAAATGTAAGATCACCCAGAAGCTGAAACTTTTAACAAAGATAACTTAATAATTTATGTGAATATTCTCCATATTTCAGGGTCTGAAACATAACAAACAAAAAATTCATAGCGAAAATTTTGTGATGACTAAATTCAGGATGATTCCAGAACCTTATCTTACATAGGATGTATCTCTAAAAGTATAAGGCCTCAGGAGATGAAATTTTAACCCAATGTACCTTGATCCATCTACTAAACATCCTCCAAGGGGTTCCTTCTGAAACATTGTAGAAAAAAAATATAGTGAAAATTCCAAGGTGTTTCATATGTAGCAGAGAAACCCCAAGACCTTGAGTTCTGATACCAAATGTTAAGAACAAAATATCAAGATAGCATAGAAAAACCTCAGAATAAGTACTCAACGCCTTAAAAAAGAGATAATTTCATATAATAAGCCTCTTCAATGGGGAAACCTCCTTAAACATCACATAAATTTCCAAATACAAGATGATTCCAAATGAAAATGTCTCCTTGGTATATATAGGAGACTATGAGGTGCAATTACAACTAATGGACCCAAGCTGACATAAATAAAATAACATTACTAATGTAATATGCCTCAATTAAGGGGTAATGTGCCACTATTTAGGGCTTAACAATGAACTTGATCAATAATTGTCTCCCTCTGAACTGTTGAAGGGGGAGAAGGTATTGTCTCTTATTTCTTCTCTTTGTCAATCTCCATATGAGATTCTCTGGATCTTTAGAAGGTTATCTCTTCCTCAAAGGTGACATCTCTACTCACCTCGATTTGTCTCTGATCAAGGATGTAGATCCGGTATGCCTTTGAAGTTTCAATGTACCCCACAAATTTACCCTTTCTGCCTGAAGGGTCTAGCTTGGTCCTCTTTTCCTTGGGTACATGAAAGTATACTCGACACCCAAATATCATGAAGTTTCCAACCTCAAGCTTCACTCCGGTGAAAGCTTCTTTAGGAGTCATCTTCTTCATAATCTTATGAGGACTCATTTTCTGAACATACATAGTTTTCATGGATTCATTTTCCCATAGAATCATAGGTAAATTTTGATCATGTATCATCGCTTTGGTTTCCTCAACAATGGATCTATTCTTCCTCTCTGCAACCCCATTTTGTTGAGGGTTATGAGGAATTGTGTATTCCCTCTTGATCCCTGCCTCAATACAGAAATCATCGAAATACTCGGAGGTGTACTCTCCTCCATTATATGATCTCAACACCTTGATCTTCCTCTAGGTTAGGTTCCCAACCCGAGCTTTAAACTCTTGAAATCTCACAAGGACTCCATCCTTGTTATTAAACAAGTAAATCCACATCTTCCGAGAGTGATCAACGATGAAGAGAACATAGTACAAGTACCCACTCAAGGAAGCAACAGTCATGGGTCCACAAACATATGTACGTATCAAGTCCAATATCCCCTTGGATCTACTGTCACTACTAGAGAAGGACACCTCGACATTATTGCCAAGAGCACAACCTCTGCAAACGCCATCATGCTCAAAATGTGTCTCTGGAAGGCCCGTCACCATCTTCCCTAGAGCGAGAAGAGATCTATAATATAAATGAGCAAGTATCTTATTTCATAGCTCTCTCAAGCTAATAGTATCATGCAACAAGTCCTGAACTAGTCGAACAGTCAATTTGTATAAATTGTTTTATTGAACACCAATCACCCGAGCAGAATCCATGTGTGAGTTCTTATGCCATGCAAGAAATTTTCCTTCAGAGAAAATATCCTTGTAGCCTTTATCCTCTAAGGCAGAAACAAAGACAAGGTTCATTTTCATCCCAGGTACATATAGTACCTCACTTAATTGAAAGAATCTAGTTGGAAAGAAGAAGATCCAATTCCCTTCACAATATATCTGGCATTATCACCAAGTACAACATGCAGATGAGAATATTTCTATATAATATCTGTAAGACGTTCTCTATATCCAGTCATGTTTCTGGAAGCACCATTGTCAATAAACCAAATATCACTATTAGTAGGAACTGTACCTAAGAGTTTTGAAATGAAGAATAGCACCTCATCCTTTACATCTTCATCTCTCTAAGGTGGTTCTGAATCAACATCGGTAGTGGAGGCATGGTGTCTTCCTTTCTTTATAGTAGGACAATTTCTCGCAATGTGTCGATACTTGTCACATCTTAAACATTGAATCGTTGATATGTATTTTATTTGTTCATGACCTAGAGTTGATGAAGTTTTCTTGTCATCGAATGCTTTGTTGAAACTTCTTCTATTTATTCTGTCTTTCTTTGCATCAGAAGTAAGGGCTTGATTTTTATTATGATGGGAGTCTTCCATGCCTCTGGCTATAAGTCTAGTTTCCTCCTGAGTGCAGTCTGCCCATAGATGATCAAACTGAGGTAAATTTTCTCTTCCACCGATACTTTGAATGAATGGTTCCCAATGGCTTGAAAGAGCATTGAGAGTAATCATGACAAGCTCTCTGTCTATTATGGTTTCTTCAATGGCACCTAACTGATCTATGATCTCTGGAATATTCATGAAGAAGGTAACAATGGTGTCATATTTCATCATCTTGATATTTTGAAGTTGGTGTTTCAATGTAAGAGCTTTGTTAGTGTTGTGGCTCTCAAACATCTTCTTAAATGCATCATACATTAGATAAGTTGTCTTTAAGGTAGAAATGTGAGGTAGTAGATGATCTCTTACTGAGTAGATGATTAGCTTTCTATATTTGACATCATTTGCCTTCCATTCATCCTTTTATTCATCGGTTGTTGTTGCTGGTACAGTTCCTTCTATCAATCTCAATAGGTCAATCTCTTCTAGAGTGATGCGTAATCTTGACTTCCAGGAGCTGAAGTTGCTTGATCCATCAAGCCTATGTTCCACCAAAGTTATGTTCCTCATGGCTTGCAGATTCTTCGCAAACCCTAACTGCTAGGCTAGAAACCCTAGGTTTCATTGGAATTATGACTGCCAACAAGAAGCCTTAGAGAGTCAAAATAACCCCAACGAGCTACAAATATTCCTCAACAACATGCAGAAACCCTAGAAACCGAAATCTGCATAAACTCTAGAAACCCTAGGGTTGAAAATCCAAACTTATTCAATTTCAATATGAGAGTTGCAGGTGATGCGTTGGACTAGGCCATACCTTCCTATCAATAATTTAAGCCCAGCGCTTCAAGGGAAAGTGCTAAAACTATCTTGACAAGGAAAAGGGTAAGGGTCGTTTTTGCAGTTGCAAGAAGGTGATGACTAGCTTGGAAGTTGTTGGAGTAGCTTGTGCAATGGATCTTTCAGGAACATTGCTCTGATACTATGTTTAATTTTTAATTCAAACTCAAGAACATGTAGTTTCTTTTCAATTTAGCATGAACTTGAACCATAAACAATGCAGCAACAAAAAATACAATAGCTACAGTAAACCAAGATCACAAGAAGAATAACCATGCATAAGACACAAGAAGTTATCCTGGGAAAACCCTTCTCAACCAAGGGATAAAACCAACAAACCTTTACTATATTTCCAAGAGAAGAACCTTCACACCATAAACCCTAGTGCACACAAGAGGGTGCTCTATGACCAAGAAAACTAGCACATAAGAAAAGAGTGTGCACCAAATTTCAACTCACCAAGTTTAACGTTGATTGAATGAGATATGATCCACAATTGGGGATGTATCTCTCTAATAAATACATGACCTAAATCATAAAATAGATGTTTCTATTGGCACAATAGGGCTGAATTGTACAACTCAATAATATAATTAATCTTTTACATAATATTCATTATCTTTACACAGTAGGGTCGACTTGTACCCTTCACAATACAAATTAGGGTTTCACAATAGTCTTACTCTTTGACAATATAGAAAGGGGTCTCACACACATCCTCTAGTGCTCTGCCACTAGGGACAAGTCCACATGTGCTCAACCACAAGGGACATCACTCTCAAACAAATCAACTCAACTAAATCCATAGGAGTACGAACTAGAGAGCCATCTCAAGTCAACTCAACTAATTCCATAGGAGTACGATAGGAGACCATCTCAAGTCATTTCAACTCAGTCCAGAGGAGCACGACAGGAGACCAACACAAGTCATTTCAAATCAGTCCAAAGGAATATGACTCACCTATCACATAGGCATTCTCACAGATCATCTCAACTCAGTCCAGAGGAGTACGATCTGAAGAATGTTTCATGAAGCTATAATCATCAACAAATGTGTCATTTTCAAATAGTTGGTTGATCTGGATTTATGAGAGGAACAAAAGGAATAACATAATGAATACAATAACACAAATATACGGAGAACAACAATACATATCCAGTGAACAATAGCTTCTATTGAATAAATAGAATAGGCTTAAACTGTAAAATTGTAGAACTGAAAACAACTTGCTCGAATGGTGGTATCTATCTCTGAGAAGAGATGTGGCTGCTACTTGCATCTGTCTAAGTAGAATGATTGCAATGAGGCTCTAGAGGCATTTTTGACATTACTCATGAATTCCAAAACCCTATACATCCAAAAACCTAACCCTAGGAGATGAAACACCAAAAGTTATGAGGGCCCCGATGGGTAAGTTGGTACCTCAACTCCATGGGGTCGTAATTTTTGCACACGACCTCCGTTTTAGGCGCGTGATAGCTCGTTGGAAATTTATTTTTCGAGAAATACATATTATGTTTTCAAAATCTAACTTCGTCTACAACTTGACTGTGGCCAGCCAAAAAAACATTGTTTACGGCCCCAAAACAGCCCTAGAAGTACAAAAAGATGTATTGACATGAAAAATTCCAAATTGAGTTAGTTGGGTTAGGTGGGAAGCCACCAATCTTCACCTGGAAGTTGTGTAGGACTTCATACATCCTCAATAGTGTACAACCCACAATTACAAAGAATTACAGAAGAACGTGTTGAACTAGAAACTGTCAAGGGGAGTCGGTTGGAATAGGTGGGCGGCCACCAATATCCACCTGGATCATTGGTTGTAAAGGCCCATTATGAAATAACTCACACTGGGTTGATGTTTTGTGATTTCTCATTCATGTTTACCTTCGCCCTCCAATATTTCCATTTTCCATTCCTTATTATTCACTCAACTCTAAATACCTTGATAGGTTGACTACAAAATTGAAGTATTATTGTACGGTCGATTGTGATGGAAATGTTTTGAGTTAAGATTTCCATAAAAAATGGTTTATTTAAGTTGGAGTAATATACATCTTAGGTTCAGGTTGAAATGATATCCAATTATTTTATATTCAAGAATATATATGAATTTGTTTTTGCAAAAAATAATGGCTAAAAATTGCCAGCTATAGCCACCAGTTAAAAGTTAAAAACGTTGCTTTTACTCAACATTTTTAAAAGGGGGTTGATACAAGGTTCGACTTGGGTTTGGTTTGAAATATGTTTAAATTAAAAAAAGGGTATATCAAACCCTGATTTTGATGCCCAATTATTAGTGATGGTTTGTGAAATGGTTATATACTTTATTTGTTGCCATTAAAAGTCTACTTTCGAAGATGAGTATACACTAACAATTTACGACTTGCGAAGAAATCTAGAATTTTGTTTTCAATTCACATACTATAGCTCACAATTCATATTATCATTTTCCATATAATATTCCAAGATGTTACTCGACATATTCTCTGTTTTATAAAGTAAAATGACTCCAGATTTTAAAATATAACTCTTATATACAAAAATGTTATATAACGCAAGAGAGTTATTATCATCACTCACACTTTCCATTTTTCACTTCCTTATATATATGTTGTCCCTCGTTGTTATTTTTATTAGAGTTGGATGTAGTATCTAGCATGAAAATTGAATACTATATGACTCTCATAATGAATTTTTGAAGAGGATTTTAGATGGAAATAAGAGACTGGAGTTAAAAGAGAATACTATGATATACATGGGCGAGTATGCATGAGTTTTATTTCCTAATCCATCAATAATTCCCCTTTTCATTTCTCCTACTACATGCTTTGTCTTCTATGCTACAATCTAGGCCTTCTTAATCATATTCAACATAATTTGGCAAAGTATGTTTGTTTACTGCATGTTGTATATTACTTTAATATTTTAATTGACTTTATGAAATGACAATAGATGAGTTTCTTCAGCAGGGGAAGCAAAGGAAATAATAGAGGGAGAGGCAAAACACCCAATATGTTCTAGCAGGAGGGAAGAAATAAAATGATAATATTCTCAGTCTATTTTGATGTTGATTCTAAGGAGTTTAATTAGCTTACACAAACTGATCACTTGAAATTGGGTAGGCAGCCAACTTTGCCACAACCATTTTTTCTTCCCAATTTTCCTTTGCAACCTCATACAAGTATTATGGACATTTCAGAACCCCCTCTTCATCCTATGGGCGATGGATGGAAAAATAATCATGTACACCCCCCTTATGGCAATGCTCATTAGTCTGTTAGTCCTAGAGTGTTGCGAGGAAAATCACTCTTTGGCATGGGGTAAACCACAAGAGACGGAATGACTGCAGAAATAAACTCTAATATCAAGTATGATATATAAATGAAAATGATAACAAGAAAATATAAATATCCTACCTCGTCCAGACGTTCGATGAAGACCACTGTTGAGCACGCAACTCAAATCTTTATACCTGCAACTTGTCCTCAACAACCAAGATACGTAAGCATATGGTGACAATATATAATGTTAGCATATAAAATAGCATAATCCATTAACATACATGAAAAATAGGCCCATGGAATAATAATTCAAATATTTGCAAGATATCAATTGGATGAGAAAAGAGCATTTCTATCAAGATAATCAACAGAAGTATACAAGTGACAAACTTTTGTGTTGGCACGTCTCAAAACCGAAAGAAAATGAGGTTCTCCATCAAAGAGGGAAGAGCTTGGGGGATGAACAATGTGTTCAGACTTTCAAGGATAAAGGGATGCAGACTCAATGTGAAGTGAAATTTCTCCATAGTATCGTTGCTCTTGAAAGTTGAATTATCCTCTTCCATAGCTTGGATATGGCTCAATTTATAGCCTTCAAATGGAACTGAAGGGTAGATTTGGAACGTTTCAAGTATATGAAAGGTGAAGGATCGTGGATCTCGTGAAGTGGCATGGAAACCCGACACAATTTTTAATTTTGAGCACCAAACCCGATGTACGTTGGTTGTAGTGGTGCAACCTGCGTATACACATGATGTCTAACTGGTAGGGCATGTATATGTGGAAAAATATGATTTTTTGGCTCTGGGAAGTACAAAAGGGGACTTCAATTTTGCATAAGGAAATGGAAAGGCCATCTTAGCAAGTTGCACGGGGTGAGGCAAAATTAGTTGTAACAGATTCCCCCTAATGTGTGAGGTCATAGGAGTATCTGCGATGGATGAAATACATTATAATTCCCAAAAGTGGAGTAATGGAGACTCAACTGGAAGAACTAGTTTCTCATGAGAATATTACAATCCATGATGACTTTGTACACATGGATTCCAATTTGAATTACATTGCAGATCCATGTGGAAATATACCAAATAGTTGTTCAAGGACATGAATAGGCTATTACATTGCATAGTCACGAACAAGGCCCAGTGCAAACCAGTCTCAAAATCAATTTGAAGATATATGTATACAATGGAGTACAATATGATCTCTCATGATCACTGAAGTCATATAGGTATTGGTCCAATGAACGATAGAAACAACTCAGAAAAGTTGCTACTATAAATTGATGTCTTCATGTCTTCTACATGGTCTGCCAAAGGTGTAAGTCTACATCGTGTGAATAGAGGAGTTGAGGTCAAACACAATGAGACTTTGTTTGATTACCGATCATTAAGGTATACTGTTAACAAACGCGAGACAACCTACTGATAATGAAAGTAGGTATCAAGGCACTCAGTACATTCTTACAAGTGTGAATAAAGGTGTTGAGTTCGAACACTTGAAGAATTCATTGATCAGGAGACATTGATGTATTCCCAACTGTCGATGGCAGGAGAACCTACCACTGATGACTGCAAGCCTCTAGGTAGGTTTCCAGAATAGATGAGATGAAGTCAATGGAAGGAGACCCACTGAAAGGAGAGCATTAAATCATCTATCATCAATCAGCACGAGGTACAAAGCAATAGCTTGATGATTTGGATGAACTCAGACGAAGAGAATGTTCATGAACCAACGACCTTGTGCATCTTTCGCATGCACCAGATGAAATTAGTGCACGAAAAAAGACCCTCTAAATAGCATCCAATACGGAAGAATGTTGACAAAGGAAAGGAAACCACCAATAAGGCTAATGGCATCCAAGACACTGCATGAATCCCAATGTGTGAATAGATTTATTGTCATTGAACACAAGGGAACACCCCCCCCCCAGTCAGTGACCAATGAGGAGATGTCGATTGTTGGGTTCAAGGTTACCTACCCATAATGGAAGTAGGACCAGGGTGCACGGTAGGACTACAACTTCATGTAACTCTGAGACACACTAAGGGTATGCCTGACATGCAAAGTCAAGAGTTCTAAGGAATGGACGACACAAGTTTATAGACTTCCTTTGAACAGTAGCATGAGACATATGGAGGACTCTGGTAGCATAGACTTGATGATGAAACTTTGTGATGCAGGAGGCATCAATCAAACTCTCCATAGGGACTGGAAGAATAACCAGTTGAAGGAGTAAACTATAAGTAACAAGCTCAACTTCCTAAGGTCATGCTAAACCCAAATTGTGGATGACAAGTGGACTCAAAATTTTGTTGCTTTGTTCAAAGGTGACACAACTGATGTCAATATAAGATAATATTGCTTTCCCGCCCATATTTTTTGTTTTTTCATAGGCAAATGAATGCTATGATATAGAGTAGGAAACGAGTGTCGCGAGTAAGAAACTAGTTACAAACAGTGGAACATACCTATGCTCAATGCAAGGAAGTGCATGTGGGTCATGGACACTTGGGGGAAGTTTTCCTCTTAGGGTATAGGGTGTCAAGATGCAAAGGATATAAACAAGGCTCTACTTGGTTGGTGATGTAAATTGCTGAGGTAATAGGCTTATAACGAGAAAGCGGGAACCGACAATAGGCGCAATACTGCAAGTAGGAGGATAAAATGCAATTACAACTTAACTCCAAAGAATGTCCTTTTTCGTAAATTTAGTCCCCTAGGCCTGAAAAAGTATAAAACAATATCTAGGAGAACTCTTCTAGCCAATGTTGACTAGAGCGTTCATTTTTCGAAATTAGTCTACTTGGTCCAAAAAAGGGTTAAACTTACACCAAATATACGTCCTTTCAAATCCATTTAATGAGTGTGAAAGAGACAAGTTCACTCAACAATATTTTCACTTTTGAGAGAGTCGAAAAAGAGCTTAAACAAGACTCTATGGTAGTCCCATAGGTAAAGGTCAGAATGCTTATGAGTCAGAATGTGAGGTTCGAACGCAAAGTCATATCAGAACTATAAGGGACTCCCAGTCCTATGGAATAATCTTTTCTTGGAATAAAGATTCTTACCAGGGCACCCATGTTTGGTAAGCCTCTACCATTTAATAATGACACTTCTAGTAGCAATACAAAGGTTTTGTGTCGCTAATAAATGGGTTCGAACCTAAGGCATACAGATCATAGTCATAGGAAAATGAAAATATGCAAAATGGATTGAGAACCTATCATATATGTTAGGGACATAAAATACATGTCGAAGGCATGAACGGGTGATGTGATGCTAGAAACTGCAAAAATCCGTGGAAAAAACCACCAAAACCAACTCCTTCCACTGCACTATTAGTCCACTGGGTCAAAAAATTAGCATAAACTATATAAAGTGAATACAAATTTTCTACTAATAGTAAAAATAACCAATTTTACCATACCATTTGAGTTCTTTACCCAAATAGTGCATTTTGGACTATTTTTCCCACGATATTCAAGTGTCGATTGCAGGAGCTACGATCAACGAAATTGACAATCGTCTAGACCAAGTAAGTTCCATTCCTCTCATCTTCATTTCTAGTGGTTTAAATTTCAAATTAAGTCCTCATTTTTTTAGCCTTTGAGGGCGCAACATAAAAATTAGAGTCTACATGAGCTATAGTTCATCGAGTTGCATATATGGAGACATATACGCCGGAAAAGTAAATCCTGCCCGYGTATATGTGTCCCTACACATGACTGTTAAACACTACAGCCTGCGTACAAGTCCGCAAACAAGTTTTCTGATGGATTTAACTCAAAAAATGGTTTTCCTATTGCAAGATGGTGCTTGAATGGAGAGAGAGGSAAAATGAGGAGGTAGATGCAGAAGTGGGAAGAGATGGGGGGGCACAACTGGCTCTAAAAATATGTGGCCTATACAAATTTTGGGCTCTCAAAGGATTGAGGGCTCAAGTGAGGTTACTCCAAATGCTAGTAAACTTCTTGGATCTGGAGAAAGAGGCCTTCAATATCGATGGGAAACCATTGAGAATTCAAGTAGATGACATATATTTTCTCACAAGATTGTCTCCCCGAGGCGAGGTGGTGAATCTCAAAGCCTGGGGGGATGGCGGTGGTATGAACATAGAGGATTGCATTGCCACCCACTCTGTTGCAGGCACAAACAAAGTAGGGAGTCAACACCCCATCGGGGTGGTCGAAAACTTGAGTTTGAAGATCGTCGTTCTTGTCCTTACACAGATCTCTGGGTCAGCCTCGTTGAACCAGGATTCAAGGCTACTCATGTTTTATGGAGTGGAGTGCTTGTGACCAATGGTTTATGACTGGTGTACCTCACTGCTGACTAATATGAAGAGTCAGTTGGCAGATTGGAAACAAGGGAGAAAGAGAAACTTTAGGTTTGTATCTATCTTGTGTAGTTTTTTCTTTGAGCAGGTTCCAGGTTTGAGCCCTAGAGTGGAGATTATTTCACACGGACTGCGCAATCTAGCCATGTCATGGTGGACTGACATGATGAGGCGGTTAGGAGGTGGTAGGGTGCCAACCCCCCACAACGATGAGTTCTTCTCGTGGTGGCATTGACATGTGATAGCCATAGACGACTACCCTCATGCTGGGAACGACTACAGGGGGATCCAGATATGCCTCCGCCACCAGGATCCACTTACAATGATATAGGTATGAAATGTTTTTTGAATATTTCATTTTTTTGTGTTTTTTCAAAAAATAAAAAACGCAAATATTTTTATATGGTATCAAGTATTAACAATTGTTTGTCATGCAGATGTAGGTCCGCGATGATCAGACGGATTCCCATAACATCGGCAGAGGAACCGGTGAGATGAGAATGCAGAAGGAGATGCGGATATAGTGCTACAAAATGTGCAGGGGAACTTGTCTCGTTTGACGCACGGGATTCCTATGGTTCAAGTGGAGGATATGTCAGAGGCTATGCAGCGGTAGGTGGTGGGTGTGCCCCATGCATGGATGCGACTCTTTCGGCGTCTCGCAAACACCATATTGTGCTATCATTACACGCATCTGGTGCCACATGCGTAGATTCCATGGTCATTATATCTATCAGCCATATATGTATTTTTAGGGTGTGAGCCCCATTTTGTACTATGACACCATATTTTTTGAAGAAGTGAAATATAAAAACATTGGTCCTCGGCTTTACTTATATAGTTTACAATGTGTACATTGGTGAACGATTTTTCTTTACTTTAGTTATGTGACAAATGTTAATCTAAAACATAATTAGCATATGCATAGGATACATAATTAGAACTTCTAGGTATGTGATTATAAGTAATAAAATCAAAGTATTGTTCTAAAAGTCATACCTATATGAATCGTCGGAGTAGAGTAGGGTTTCACACATGGTAACTATCGTTTAACTGACATACGAATAACTGGGAGTCAATGCGAACCTCTAAAGACCAAACACCATGTGAAATGGCGCCACGTAATTGTTCTATAACGAAATTATAATCAACCACATTATTCGTTGATGGC
>JASDQU010687494.1:10633-22099 GCA_032191745.1 Picea mariana
TTTCAAAAGCTTCTGACTTATTCTTGAGAAATAAAACTACAGTCATTCTTGTATAATTATCAACTAATAACATAAAGTATTTCTCACCTTTTAAGCCCTTTGTTCTAGTTGGTCCAACTAGATCAGTATGCACAATTTCACTTAACACATATATTTTGCTTGAAGTTCTTGCAGATGTAGCGACCAATTTCCCTGAACCTTCTTTTCTTATCTCACACTTTTGTGAATCGAAAGTAACTTTATGACCTTGGTCACACATTTGACACACACTTAGAATATTATGTTTCATATTTTCTACTAGTAGAACATTTTCTGCCTTTTCATTCTTGTTCCTAATTCGGACTGTGCCTTTTCCAATGATTTTGGTTGAATCATCATTTTCTAAGGAGACTAATCCATCTCTTTCCTTTCATATTGTAAGAAACTTGTCTCTATCACTTGTCATGTGTTTTGAACAACCACTATCAACATACCAACCACGTTTATTTTTCTTAGCTTGTAGGGTGAGTGTGCATTCTTCATTGCTATACTGATCCTGCTTTCTTATCCATGTTCTTTTCTGAGGTTCATGTCCGTGATTGTTGTTATTCTATTTCGGTTCTTTAGGAGGGACTATCATTATGCAATCTTTGGCCATATGTCCAAAATTGTTACATTTGTAACATTCCACTTCAATGCTCAAAGATTCAAACCTGTTGTAACTTCTTCTCTGTGTTTCACTAGGTATTCTTGGATAAACCCTTTGTGTATTACTTTCAAAGTAGTTATTGTTCTTGTTGTTATCTCTGTAATTCACAACTTTATTTCCAAAATTATTACATGCATAACATAAACCGAAAAATATAGTTTGATAACTGGGAGTTGAGGATCTTATGAAAGAAGGTGCTCTTGTGAATCCTTCTTCTTCTTGAGGCCTATCTATTAGTTGTTGATTCTAAAATCTGAATCTTCTTGGTGGAGGAGTGTTACACCTCAAAATTACTCACTTCAATAGTGTCACAAGTGTCATCATTACAAGTGTTATAAGTGTCACATCTTGTCCGCAAGTGTCGCATCTTGACTACAAGTGTTGCAAGTGTCACAAACATCATACTGCCATATTTCCTATGTCATGCCTCTAATGACATCACAAAGACACTTAAGACACCACAAATACTAGTTTTTAAGAAGAGAAATAAGTTGACAGGGAGTACAAACCTTTTTCCACTGAAAGAGCCACTAAAAAATGGATTTTGGAGAGAAGTGATCCCCAACCCACTGTCAGGGAGTGCTGGTGCTCCCTGAGCATCTTTGGGGGATTATTTAAGTGCCCTGTGCACCCTTTTGGGGGAGAACTACCCTTTTTTGAGCAAATTTTGGGTTTGTTGAGGCAAATCAGGGAAGAATCCCTCAATTCTTGAAGGTGGTTGGATTTGAATAGATGGTCAAGGCATGATCATAGGGAATATCCTAAACTGAAGGAGAGGAATCATCAACTTATCCCAAATATCTCTCAAGTGGTTGGACCTCTCCAAGGTTATATAAGGAGGCCTTCTCATGGTGAAAGATACATGCACACGATTGGAGGTATGAAACCTATGATCTCATAGGAAACATACAGAGACAATAGAGACTAGAGATTGATACCAAACTTATGATCCTATAAGTGGTATTGACAGAAAATATTGGAGATGAGAAAATTATGATCTCATGAGTGAGATGTCATCAAATCAATCATTTTATATTACTTGAGCAAAGGGGTTGGACAAGGAGAACTGGAAGAAGATGTTGCACCTTCATC
The DNA here is from genome assembly GCA_032191745.1 of Picea mariana. Classification (NCBI taxonomy): domain Eukaryota; kingdom Viridiplantae; phylum Streptophyta; class Pinopsida; order Pinales; family Pinaceae; genus Picea; species Picea mariana. The sequence goes on from JASDQU010687494.1 coordinate 12,414, forward strand.
AAATGATTGTAAGTACTTTTACTTGTTCTCATTAATAATGAATGCTTGGCCTGTTTCTTTCAAATTTATGTTCATTCCACATGAATTTTTCTCCAATAGATGGATCTATATTTGAGCTAATCTCAGTAAAGTAGGAAGTCCATTGTATCTTTGTTTGTTCTATAGGACCTATCAAGGAGCTCAGGTTCGAAGCTCAGCCTGGACTTTGCAGGGACAAACGTCATTAATAAGGTACATATCTTTCTTCTTCTCCTTTATATGTTAGCTTGATTAGATATAAAAGGATGTCAGTTTCCATGTTAAGCACTTTTCTTTCTTGGCCTTAAGAGTCTAGAGACCAAGAGGGAATCCACTTGTCTGTAGGGGGATTCACCTACAACAGAAATTGACGACTCCACTGGGGAGAACTCTGATTTTTGTTTCCTTTCCTAGATATTGTTTTAGCGCTTTGGCCACTCATTTTACCTTCTCCATACTATCTCTTTGATTCTTAGATCTGATTGTTTGGCTCTTGATTTCATCAAAATCAAGTCGATTGACTGAATTTCCTTGATTTTTTCAGTTTCTGGGAATTTTTCTGAGCTTTTGAAGCAGAGTTCTCCCCTGCCCTTGCTATCATAGTGTTAACACTCCCTGTTGTTCTTACACAGGATGTTGGAGCGCTCTGGTACCCCTTCCACTAGAGCGCTCCCCCCTTTTCTGTGGAAAATCTTCTAGGTTTTCAATTTCTGAGTTCAATTTTTTCTTTTAGCACTTGCCCTGGGTCTTATCATCTCAGTTTATCTTTATCTTGGCCTTCAATACTCTGCATTCTAAGGATTTATATCTTTTTGTTTGGATTTTTTGACATTTGTCCTTACTTTGCAATAACTCTTTGTCCTTCACGATTTGGAGTCAATTTATCGTTTTCTTCTTGTTTATCTGAATGAGTGAAAAGTTTGTAAGGAGTTTCAAAGGTCTTTTGTACTTTTCTTTATGATCTTTGAGTCATCTTGTCCAAGCTCTTTTTCCTTCTTTTTGAGTTTTTGGTTTTCTGTTTCTTGTTTGATCACAACAAGGGTGTCTTTTGGTTTATGTGAAGTTTGCTTCCAGATTGCTTAAATCTCACAACCCTTGAAGTCTGATTAGCATAGGAAGCTTTACATCTACTGGTTGTCGGTCACATATAAACATTTTAGCATTACATTGGATTCCTTATTGAGGACTATTGCATGAGGTCATTGCATCTTAGTGTTTGAAAGTGAAAGGAAAATCCTCCTCCTTCCCTTAACTAGACATTCATTGAAAGAAAAGATTGCTTATCATTTCTTATGCATGTTTTGGGAACTGAGTCATAATATCATAAGTTTTCACTCTCATACACCTCTGAGTAAACAACAACCACTAAAATCAACGCTTAACTAAAATTTATCATACTTTTTACATATTTGTTAGCAAACCTACATTAGTTTAAGGTGTAGGGCTTTGGAATAGGTTGAAAGGATAACTTTCCAAATCTATCAAACAAACTTAGCATCTTGTGATAGGGAGAGCAAATCCAATTGTCGTATAGGATTTCTAGGATCCCCCTCTCACAGGGGTTATGCACAAGGTCACATTCGGGAGAGTTATGGAGATTATCCCTCCGTGGTTCAACTGTTCATAGTAGTCAGATCGTATATTGGGGGTCACTTGAGGGTATACCCACGTTTATGTGTAGGAGCTTCTCGAGTTGATTTCAGACTTGTTATTCTCCCCATACATTCCGAATGGAATGTCGACTGTACCCACCCAGGGGCTCACTCCGAATTGGTGACCTTAGTAGTCATAATCTTTAGGGTCTCACACAAGGTGACGGTGAAGGGAAGTCTCACTGTACCTGGAACAGATGTTGGTCAAACTCACTCGGGCTCCTTGGAGGGTAAATACACAATTACTGCATGGAAGCTTGCACCAAGGCGTAAGTCCGTTAAGAAGGTCACCAACGTAACTGATCCACCTGCTTTATCCCTGCCTCTTCCTATTTTGATCTCATGACGTTGGATTTGATCACCAACTAGTGGTTTCATTATGGGAAGGTTTTGTTTGATTGTTTGCTTCTCAGATTCATAGCGTGTGTTGGTTATGTTACTTAGTGAACCTTAGGTCGAGTTAGTGTTAATGGCATCAAATACTAAGAGTACCAATGGAGGAGCCCCTTCTCTCAGGGAACCTTATATCTTTCCTTCTTTTGGAAACTTTGGTCCTCTGTACATTGCCACACTGAGTCTTTCGGGACTCACCATCGGATTAATGGTTTGGTTGTTCCCCACTCCGGTGATCTCGAATCCTCCCAATGTTTCAACTGCACCTAATACTTTAGATGTCAGTACACCACCCACACATCAACCTCATGTCGAATTTTCTCCTTCTTCACCCATTAAGTCTCCTTCCCTTTATCCTTCTTCGCATAGTGAAATCTCTAAAGCAAGTAGCCAGGTTGATCAAAAGAATAAGAAATGGAAAGAGAAGAAGAAGAAGATCCTAAAAATGACCAAGGCTCCAAAAACATCAGATGTTGGATCCAAGCAGCCAACTACTATTAATAGTACTAGGAGTGTTGATGAGGTCAACAAGATTAAAATGAAGAATCTGAAACCCAAATTCCCTTGTAGTCTTTGTAAGGGTGACCAATTTCTGAAGGATTTCCACGGTGTTTGAAAGGTCTTTGAAATGTGGTCCTCCACATCATCGGCCTCTGTTGGACATGCCGGTGATACCCTGTCAACTAGTGACGTCAAGGTTGGTAAGAAGAAGACAATTGTCAAATTTCCTTGTATGTTATGAAAAGGTGATCATTATTCTCACCTTTTTCCTCGTATGGATGAGGCTTCTTCTCTTTTGGAAAAAATTCAACTTCCAAAAGGTTATCGTAATATTTCTCCCAACCCATCGTTAGTTGATGGACCGATCAATCCGGTTGATCAGGTGGTCAATATAGTTTCATCCTCAATTGAACTGCTAACTAAAGTAGCTGATCCAGTTCCATCATCGGTCAGCTCCACTCTTCATCTATAGAGTGAAACCCAAGTGACTGATCCAATCCCGTCATTGGTCAAACCCACCCTTCATCCAAAGAGTGTTAATGTGGTCTATCTGGTTCTGCCATCGGTCGATCCCACTCCTCCCTTGAAGAGTGCCAAAGTGACTGATCCAGTCCCTTCCTTAGTCGGTCCCACCCTTCATTCGAAGAGTGCCAAAGTGATTGCTCCATTTACATCATCAGTCAATCACACCCTTCCTCTGAAGAGTGCCAGGGTGGTTGATCCGATCCCATCATCAATCGATGCTACTCTCCCTCTAGAGAGTAAACCCGATATTGCCCACATTTTGCTCGTTGATACAGAATCTACCGTGCTGGGGGGTGTTATCACTCCAAGAAACTATTTGGGGTTGTAAGCCAAATATGCTTGGTAACTTAAGAAAAGGTAATTTAGGTATGCTTGGATCAATGGGATAACTCAATTATAGATGGTATTCAGAGAGTCAAAAAGAGAATCAAATGAACCAGTGCTCTCAAGGATCAATAATCAGATGATAGCTTTTTGAGTCAGTGAGAAAAAAATGCTTATAAACCAAATACAAATGTAGGGTTTAATAAACAATGATAAGAAACTATTAATCAAGTTACGAGCTAACCAATGAGATTACGGTCATTTGCAGCTAAAACAACTTGAATAAGAGTATAGAAGGAAAGGTGAGAATCTGACATCGATAGAGAGAGAAAACTATGATTTGTATTATCATACTGAAAAGTTTGTTTATGATAAGTATTTTCTGTATCCAAAATTGAACCCCCCCAGTCCTCGAGACTGAATCCTCTTGTTATCTCAAAAAGATAGGCATTTATAGCCTTTACAACAAGTCTCAGATCCTATAAATCTAGATCTGATATACTAAAGATAGAATAAAATCAAACTAATGATGATGTGTAAAATAAATACCTAATGGTAGGGTCAAACCCTTATCACTAAATCTTCAATGATCTTCAACAACTCCAATAACCTTCACAGTCTTCATTAACCTGTAGAATGATGACAAAGCACTTTGACAGCCTTCTATGACAGCTGGGAATTTTTAGACCAAAAATAGAAAGGCCACTTGGTCTTCTTGCCTCAACATTTGCCTCAAAAGATGGAAAGGGATATTGATTTGTATTCCCTTAATTCATATCTTTCATAAAAAACTATCTCCATGTGATCTGGAAACAAGAATCCTCGATCTGGGCAAAAAGAAGAGTGATCTACTAGTCTTTGCGCTTTCGGTGGCTTAGAGACCAAAATTCATGGAGGGTAAGCTGTCAAAAGTGGAGCTTTCGACAACTAAAAACGCCTTTTGAAACCCGACTAAGCTTCCGAAAGTGCAGACTTTCAAAACTATTTTCAAAATTGCAAAAATGAAGACTTTCAAAAACTATTTTCAAAATTGTAGACTTTCAAAACTATTTTCAAAATTGCAAAAATGAATTATTTCAGTCTATTTCACCATTTAGACAGCTTGCATGAAGTGGTTTTATATCTGCTCGGGCTTTGAGATTTGATTTGAAGGAGATCCTGATAACTATTTGAAGTTTTGCCATTGAAGATACTCTTGGCAGCATTAAGGACACATGTAGAGTAAGGCTGCCACTCTTGACTCTGACACTTGCTTATTTCCTCATCAAAGAGCATTTGGTTGGCAATGAAGTCCCGTAATGCAGACAAGAGATTGTTGTTCTTTGATCTAGGAACTTATTTTACTGGAAACTTGACATGATCTAGTGCTTTTGAATCTCAAAAAGATGATGAAGAAATGTTGAATTCTGGCATAAAATCCAACCTTGGAGCATTTTCAGACACATCAAGAGATTGATCTTCATTGGTCACATACTGAACTGATTCAATACATGAATCTTGCTTATTGGTTGATATAAATGATGGAATTCTGGTTGATTTTACACCATCACCATTGTTTGCACACATTTCTTGTTCTGTTCTAACAGAAATACTTGTGGAGAGCCTAGGTTGTACATTAGGAGGTAATCTGACATTACCAGTGATATGAAACTTAAAGGATCTTGCACTCTGCATTTCACTGACATTTTGATTATTCTCTTTCCCTATCCTAACAGATGTAACAATACTTATCCCCTGAAATAAGAGTTCCCTGTTTCTTCATCACCATAATTTTGAATGCTTAATCAAGAGTGTTCATTCTGGAGTGTTTTTCATTGACGTGTGGTTGTAGTGGAAGCTGGACCAAGATTCCATGTACTTCAGGATTGACATTTAGGTCAAGAACTACGTCTAGAATATTTTCTTCTGATACATCTCCTGGTAAGTCTACATTAATGGATTTTAAGCCAACCTCTGCACATGCTTTCCTCTTCATGCATACATAAGTCTGGGAATCTTCCTTCAAACCCACAATTATAACAGCCAAACCAGGCACCGTGCCATATTTCTAGGAGAGATAAGTGACATCCTGGGCGACCTCGTTGTGAATAGATTGGGCAATGGCTTTCCCATCGATATCAAATCAATGGAAACCCTCATTTTCCTTCATGAAACAGAGCAAGAGGAGACTGTATGGATAATCCTGATACAACGCTGCCATTATAAGATCCCCCTCATTCTCCCTCTCTTCATCATCCACCGCGATGACAAACTTACCTTGGTGAATAGATTCTATAGCATTATGGATGGACCAGAATCCCTTTGATGGGAAATCAAGATCAACATCATTTTCACTAATGAAAACTTCATTATCCGTTTTAGCGTTGATCTCCGCTGTCATAGTACCGAATGCAATTGCGTCTGTCTCTATGCCTTAGTGCTCAGCATTGATGTGTAAATGTAGTTTCGATATCGTAACCCAAAAAATGACAATTTTTGTGGACAGAAAAAGAAAAACACCAAAAAGCCACCATCAATAGACTTATGACTGAGTTTGACCCAATGACTTGGATTTTTCAAGAAGAGCAGGCTTAAAATAGTAATTAAAGAAAAAACATGCACCCCATATGCTATCCCCCCACCTGGCACACTTCTTTCACACTTTGGAGAGACTCTGGAGCCCTTCTGGCTTCTGGATATGGGACCCCAAACCAGTCTCAAAAATGTCAGAAGAATCATTCAGCCAAAATGGCAGAGGGCTTATCTCCACGACAATGAAATTTGACAAGGCCATTAGTATTTTGCCAAGATACTCTCGCCCCGTTGATATCAGTGAAAATAAATCTTACCATAATCAAATACTCTTTGTCATCCTCATAAATAGTCTTTGTTGCTGTAACAGGTCCACATGAATGTCTCATCACTCCTGGAAAATCATTCGATCAAGATGGTGTATGATCTTGAATTTGAATTTCAAGGTCTTGGTTTCTTTCAAAAGGTGAAGACATGGGCAAAGAGTATTCATCCTTGTTGTCCAAAGAATACATAGCTTATCGATGAGGAGTAGACAGGTATAGTGCTTAGCATTTGCGTTGGACTTCGTGTGTCGACTTGCGAGTTGGGCTTATGGCTTGGACTTGTGGGTCCTTATACTTTTGGTTAGAAAAGGAAAACCCGGGAGGTAGATTAGGTAAAAAAGAAATTTCAAATGCATATAGAACTTGAAATATGAATAGACTTAGGTATAGGGCATAGGTATAGATTAAGGACTTAGGTCACTATGCACACACCACTCTTGTTTTGATAATTTTTTACAAAAACTTAATAAAAACTAGGAACACATCCAAATCAAAAATCTTGGGCAGGATTGATCATGTTTTGATTTTGCAGGTCAATATGGTAGATCCAAAAGACCTTCTGGGAAATGATGAAGTATATCAAGGTTTGATGGAAGACTCAGAGCTCATGACAAATGGACAAAAGACAAAATTTGATGTAAATATGCTCTAAACACTTTCAAATTTTGAAGACAAATTTGAGTGCTAACATTTGGATCCAATTGGTATGGAGACCTCCCCATGAGGTTTCCAAGAACCTAGCAGACCATGTGCCTTGTCCATTGGGTTATGGAGTCATCTGGCCTATGCAAATGATCTTTGGAAACCTGTAGCCTGTTATGCTTATTCATTGAAATCAACAACTAAAACTAGTTTATCTGCTCATATGAAGAGCTTATTCTGTTGCCTATTCCTACTTCTAATCAGTAGAAGTGAATTGATCAAGTAAAAATGAATCTCCAATGCAACCAATTTAGAAACTGATTAACTAATAATCTCCTCAATCTTGACCCAAAAAATATAGGAACCCATAGCGTGAAAAAATGTAATTTGTTAAGATAACACAACCATCCTTCATCTAACAAAAACGTTTTGACATGTATGCTACTTATAGAGTCCAAATAGTCAACAATAGGGTCATAAATATCACCAAAAAATACCTTTCTTTGTTGTTGTTTCAACTGAAAATGGAAGTGATGCTGGACGCCTTCAATGTTGAATATGGACTGCTGATCTGAACTTTTCTACTCCTCTTCGTATATGCTGTAATATTTCTTTGTTTGCAAGCTAGAAAATTGAGATCTTCCCTCATCATCTATTGCAGATCCAACACTTTCACCTGCTGATTTGTCAATCTGCTCATCACCTTTAAAGTTTTCAGAGGAAAATTTTTTATCTTCATGAAAACCGTCTTTAATAGATGCATTTAATACAATGTCAAAAGAATCGCTACGGTTATCATCCTGAAGATCACCCATCTCTTGATCGTGGTGAGAGGTATCTTCTGCTGCAGCAAAATCTTCATGAATGTTTGGATCTTTATTCAATAAATAAAACTCATGACAGCATTCGGAATACAAAAATTCAGCTAAAAATATTCCTTTACAAAACACATGGAAGGCAACATGAAACTCTGCCAAAGAGCTGACACTTGCACTAGGCAGAGACCGGTACCAATCACGAGCAATCCCTTCTAATGAAAAACAGAATAGCCGGATCTAAACATCCTCATGCACTACTTGCAACTGATGCATGCAATCATGAAAATCCAACAAATGTTCAGCTGGAACTTCCCACTTTTCTCCTCGAAATCTGGGAAGATTGTTCTCCCATTCATCTCTACTAGGAACTGGATGAGGAAAACCAGAAATACTTGAAAAATCACAGAATGCATACTTCTTTGCTAAGATCTTGTTCATGTCATACCAATGGAGTTGCCAACAGGTCCATCCTTCATGGATTCGCCAGATAGATAATTACAACCGAATGATGTCCAGACTTTGTCTATCATCAAAGCTGGATCTATGTCGTCTCCCAAGGAAGTTGAGCTTCAATCTCCTCTCCCCAACAATGACGCCAATTTGTTATCTCTCCAAGAAACTCTTTGGGGTTGTAAGCCAAAGATGCTTGGTAACTTAAGAAAATATAATTTAGGTATGCTTGGATCAATGGGATAATTCAATAACTAATGAAATGGACAACTCATCATACATTTGAATAAGACAGTGCTTTTAGAGATCAATAATAAAAAAAAATAGTTTAAACAGGGGATGAAGAATACTAATCTTGGTAACCAAATACAATAAGGTGCAGGGTCATACAAGATAGCAAGGATGTTCTCCAATTCAAGTTTATGAGCTTAATAAAGAGATGAAATTCTTTAGAAGCTAAAACAAATTGAATTCGAGTGCAGAGAGATGAAATACATGACCAACCTGATATTGAAAATAAAAGAAAACTGTGATTCTATTATCAAATAAGAGTCTATTACAATAGCAAAAATGTATCCAAGATTGAAGCCCCCCAGTCCTCAAGACTGAATCCTCTTGTTATCTAAAAAATATAGGCATTTATAGCCTTTACAACAAGTCTCAGATCCTATAAATCTGGATCTGATATACTAAAGATAGAATAAAATCAAACTAATGATGATGTGTAAAATAAAGACCTAATGGTAAGGCAAACCCTTATCACTAAATCTTCAATGATCTTCGACAACTCCAATAATATTCACAGTCTTCATTAACCTATAGAATGATGACAAAGAACTTTGACAACCTTCTATGACAGCTGGGATTTTTAAGACCAAAAATAGAAAGGCCACTTGGTCTTCTTGCCTCAACATTTTCCTCAAAAGCTGGAAAGGGATATTGATTTGTATTCCCTTAATTCATATATTTCATAAAAAACTATCCCCATGTGATCTGGAAACAAGAATCCTCGATCTAGGCAAAAAGAAGAGTGATCTACCAGTCTTTGTGCTTTCGGTGGCTTAAAGACCAAAATTCATGGAGGGTAAGCTGTCGAAAGAGGAGCTTTCGACAACTAACAACGCCTTTTGAAACCCGACTAAGCTACCGAAAGTTCAGACTTTCAAAACTATTTTCAAAATTGCAAAAATGAATTATTTCAGTCTATTTCACCATTTAGACAACTTGCATGAAGAGGTTTTATATCTACCTGGGCTTTGGGATTTGATTTGAATGAGATCCGAATAACTATTTGAAGTTTTGCCAATGAAGATACTCTTGGCAGCATTAAGGACACATGTAGAGTAAGGTTGCCACTCTTGACTCTGTCACTTGCTTATTTCCTCATCAAAGAGAATTTGGTTGGCAATGAAGTCCCGTAATGCAGACAAGAGATTGTTGTGCTTTGATCCAGGAACTTATTTTATTGGAAACTTGACATGATTGAGTGCTTTTGAATCTCAAAAAGATGATGAAGAAATGTTGAA
>JASDQU010687494.1:28838-39469 GCA_032191745.1 Picea mariana
CCAAGATGGTGTATGATCCTGAATTTGAATTTCAAGGTCTTGGTTTCTTTCAAAAGGTGAAGACGTGGGCAAAGAGTATTCATCCTTGTTGTCCAAAGAATACATAGCTTATCGATGAGGAGTGGATAGGTATAGTGCTTAGCATTTGCGTTGGACTTCGTGTGTCGACTTGTGAGTTGGGCTTATGGCTTGGACCTGTGGGTCCTTATACTTTTGGTTAAAAAAGGAAAACCCGAGAGGTAGGTTAGGTAAAAAAAATAAATTCAAATGCATATAGAACTTGAAATATGAATAGACTTAGGTATAGGGCATAGGTATAGATTAAGGCCTTAGGACACTATGCACACACCACTCTTGTTTTGATAATTTTTTACAAAAACTTAATAAAAAATAGGAACACATCCAAATCAAAAATCTCGGGCAGGATTGATCATGTTTTGATTTTGCAGGTCAATATGGTAGATCCAAAAGACCTTCTGGGAAATGATGAGGTATATCAAGGTTCGATGGAAGACTCGAAGCTCATGACAAATGGCCAAAAGACAAAATTTGATGTAAATATGCTCAAAACACTTTCAAATTTTGAAGACAAATTTGAGTGCTAACATCTGGCTCCAATTGGTATGGAGACCTCCCCATGAGGTTTCCAAGAACCTAGCAGACCATGTGCCTTGTCCGTTGGGTGATGGAGTCATCTGGCCTGTGCAACTGATCTTTGGAAACCTGTAGCCTGTTCTGCTTATTCATTGAAATCAACAACTAAAACTAGTCTATCTGCTCATATGAAGAGCTTATTCTGCAGCCTATTCCTACTTCTAATCAGTATAAGTGAACTGATCAAGTAAAACTGAATGTCCAATGTAGCCAATTTAGAAACTGATTAACTAATAATCTCCTCAATATTGACCCAAAAAATATAGGAACCCATAGCGTGAAAAAATGTAATTTGTTAAGATAACACAACCATCCTTCATCTAACAAAAACATTTTGACATTTATGCTGCTTATAGAGTCCAAATAGTCAACAATAGGGTCATAAATATCACCAAAAAATACCTTTCTTTGATGTTGTTTCAACTGAAAATGGAAGTGATGCTGGATGCCTTCAATGTTGAATATGGACTTCTGATCTGAACTTTTCTGCTCCTCTTCGTATATGCTGTAATTTTTCTTTGTTTGCAAGCCAGAAAATTGAGATCTTCCCTCATCATCTACTGCAGATACAACACTTTCACCTGTTGATTTGTCAATATGCTCATCACCTTTAAAGTTTCCAGAGGAAAAATTTTGATCTTCATGACAATCGTCTTTAATAGATGCATTTAATACAATGGAAAAAGCATCACTACGGTTATCATCCTGAAGATCACCCATCTCTTGATCATGGTGAGAGGTATCTTCTGCTGCAGCAAAATCTTCATGAATGTTTGGATCTTTATTCAATAAATAAAACTCATGACAACATTCGGGATATAGAAAGTCAACTGAAAATATTCCTTTACAAAACACATGGAAGGCAGCATGAAACTCTGCCAAAGAGCTGACACTTGCACTAGGCAGAGACTGATACCAATCACGAGCAATCCCTTCTAATGAAAAACAAAATAGTTGGATCTGAACATCCTCATGCACTACTTGCAACCGATGCATGCAATCATGAAAATCCAGCAAATGTTCAGCTGGAACTTCCCACTCTTCTCCTCGAAATCTGGGAAGACTGTTCTCCCATTCATCTCTACTAGGCAATGGATGAGGAAGACCAAAAATACTTGAAAAATCACAGAATGCATACTTCTTTGCTAAGATCTTGTTCATGTCATACCAATGGAGTCGCCAACAGGTCCGTCCTTCATGGAGTCGCTAGATAGATAATTACAACCGAATGATGTCCAAACTTTTTCTATCATCAAAGCTGGATCTATGTCGTCTCCCAAGGAAGTTGAGCTTCAATCTCCTCTCCCTGGCAATGATGCCAATTTGTTAGCTTTTCAAGAAACTCTTTGGGGTTGTAAGCCAAAGATTCTTGGTAACTTAAGAAAAGATAATTTAGGTATGCTTGGATCAATGGGATAATTCAATAACTAATGAAATGTACAACTCATCATACATTCGAATAAGACAGTGCTTTTAGAGATCAATAATCAGAAAAAATGGTTTAAACAGGGGATGAAGAATACTAATCTTGGTAACCAAATACAATAAGGTGCAGGGTCATACAAGATAGCAAGGATGTTCTCCGATTCAAGTTTAAGAGCTTAATAAAGAGATGAAAGTCTTTAGAAGCTAAAACAAATCGAATTCAAGTGCAAAGAGATGAAATACATGACCAATCTGATATTGAAAACAAAAGAAAACTGTGATTCTATTATCAAATAAGAGTCTATTACAGTAGCAAAAATGTATCCAAGATTGAACCCCCCCAGTCCTCAAGACTAAATCCTCTTGTTATCTAAAAAAGATAGGCATTTATAGCCTTTACAACAAGTCTCAGATCCTATAAATCTATATCTGATATACTAAAGATAGAATAAAATCAAACTAATGATGATGTGTAAAATAAAGACCTAATGGTAGGGTTAAACCCTTAACACTAAATCTTCAATGATCTTTGACAACTCTAATAATATTCACAGTCTTCATTAACCTGTAGAATGATTACAAAGCACTTTGACAGCCTTCTATGACAGTTGGTATTTTTTAGACCAAAAATAGAAAGGCCACTTGGTCTTCTTGCCTCAACATTTGCCTAAAAAGCTGGAAAGGGATATTGATTTGTATTCCCTTAATTCATATCTTTCATAAAAAACTATCCCCAAGTGATCTAGAAACAAGAATCCTTGATCTAGGCAAAAAGAAGAGTGATCTACCAGTCTTTGTGCTTTCGGTGGCTTAGAGACCAAAATTCATGGAGGGTAAGCTGTCAAAAGAGGAACTTTCAACACCTAACAATGCCTTTTGAAACCCGACTAAGCTGCCGAAAGTTCAGACTTTCAAAACTATTTTTAAAATTGCAAAAATGAATTATTTCAGTCTATTTCACCATTTAGACAACTTGCATGAAGTGGTTTTATATCTACCTAGGATTTGGGATTTGATTTGAAGGAGATCCGAATAACTATTTGAAGTTTTTCCAATGAAGATACTCTTGGCAGCATTAAGGACACATGTAGAGTAAGGCTGCCACTCTTGACTCTGTCACTTGCTTATTTCCTCATCAAAGAGCATTTGTTTGGAAATGAAGTCCCGTAATGTAGACAAGAGATTGTTGTACTTTGATCCAGGAACTTATTTTACTGGAAACTTGACATGATTGAGTGCTTTTGAATCTCAAAAAGATGATGAAGAAATGTTGAATTCTGGCATAAAATCCAACCTTGGAGCATTTTCAGACACATCAAGAGAATGATCTTCATTGGTCACATGATGAACTGATTTAGGACATGAATCTTGGTTATTGGTTGATATAAATGATGGCATTCTGGTTGATATTACACCATCACCATTGTTTTCACACATTTCTTGTTCTGTTTTAATAGAAATACTTGTGGAGAGCCTAGGTTGTACATCAAGAGGTAATCTGACATTACCAGTGATATGAAACTCAAAGGATCTTGCACTCTGCATTTCACTAACATTTATTCTCTTTACCTATCCTGACAGAAGTAACAATACTTATCCCCTGAAATTAGAGTTCACTGTTTCTTCATCACCATAATTTTGAATGCTTAATCAAGAATGTCCATTATGGAGTGTTTTTCATTCATGTGTGGTGGTAGTGAAAGTTGGACCAAGATGCCATGTACTTCAGGATCAACATTCAGGTCAAGAACTGCGTCTAGAATATTTTCTTCTGATACATCTCCTGGTAAGTTTACATTAATGGATTTTAAGCCAACCTATGCACATGCTTTCCTCTTCATGTGTACATAAGTTTGGGAATCTTCCTTCACACCCACAATTATAACAACCAAACCTGCCACCTTGCCATATTTGTAGGAGAGATAAGTGACATCTTGGGTGACCTCATTGTGAATAGATTGGGCAATGGATTTCCCATCAATATCAAATCAATGGCAACCCTCATTTTCCTTCATGAAATAGAGCAAGAGGAGACTGTATGGATAATCCTGATACAACACTGCCATTATAAGATCCCCCTCATTCTCCCCGTCTTCATCATCCACCGTGATGACAAAATTGGCTTAGTGAATAGCTACTATAGCATTAGGGATGGACCAGAATCCCTTTGATGGGCAATCAAGATCGACATCATCTTCACTAATGAAAACTTGATTATCAGTTTCAGTGGTGATCTCCACTGTCACAGTACCGAATGCAATTGCGTCTGTCTCTATGCCTTGGCACTCAGCGTTGATGTGTAAATGTAGTTTCAATCTTGTAACCCAAAAAATGACAATTTTTGTGGACAGAAAAAGAAAAACACCCAAAACCCATCATCAATAGACTTATGACTGAGTTTGACCCAATGACTTGGCTTTTTCAAGAAGAGCAGGTTTAAAATAGTAATTGAAGAAAAACCATGCACCCCATATGCTATCCCCTCGCCTGGCACACTTCTTTCCCACTTTGGAGAGACTCTGGAGCCCTTCTGGCTCTTGGATATGGGACCCCAAACTGGTCTCAAAAATGTCAGAAGAATCATTCGGCCAAAATGGTAGAGGGATTATCTCCACGACAATGAACTTTGACAAGACCATCAGTATTTTGCCAAGATACTCTCACCCTGTTGATTTCAGTGAAAAGCAAGCTTACCATAATCAAATACCCTTTTTCGTCCTCATAAATAGTCTTTGTTGCTGTAGCAGGTCCACATGAATGTCTCATCACTCCTGAAAAATCATTCAACCAAGATGGTGTATGATCCTGAATTTGAATTTCAAGGTCTTGGTTTCTTTCAAAAGGTGAAGACGTGGGCAAAGAGTATTCATTCTTGTTGTCCAAAGAATACATAGCTTATCGATGAGGAGTGGATAGGTATAGTGCTTGGCATTTGCACTGGACTTCACGTGTTGACTTATGATTTGGGCTTATGGATTGGACCTATGGGTCCTTATACTTTTGGTTAAAAAAGGAAAACCTGAGAGGCAGGTTAGGTAAAAAACAAATTTCAAATGCATATAGAACTTAAAATATGAATAGACTTAGGTATAGGGCATAGGTATGGATTAAGGCCTTAGGTCACTATGCACACACCACTCTTGTTTTGATAATTTTTTACAAAAACTTAATAAAAACTAGGAACACATCCAAATCAAAAATCTCGGGTAGGATTGATCATGTTTTGATTTTGCAGGTCAATATGGCATATCCAAAAGACCTTCTGGGAAATGATGAGGTATATCAAGGTTCAATGGAAGACTCAGAGCTCATGACAAATGGCCAAAAGAAAAAATTTAATGTAAATATGCTCAAAACACTTTCAAAATTTGAAGACAAATTTGAGTGCTAATATGGGGCATTACTTCTTCTCCCGCGAAACTCTCTCCAAGCAATGAAGCCATCCTTCTTGATTGGGGTGCACTAATTGGACCTTGTATTCCATCTCACATTCCTTTCCAGATTAAAGTACAAGTTTGTGGTCAGTACATTCCTCAAATGCTGATAGATGAAGGTGCACCTGTTAGTATTTTGTCCTCTGTTGCTTGGCACGCTTTGGGTTGTCCTTAGCTTGTGTTGGTTACATAGAATCTATTAGATTTTAACAGAAGAACCAGTCAACCTTTAGGGACCCTTCCTCATTTTCCCAAAACTTTGGGATGGAAAAATGTCTTTATTGATGTCATGGTAGTCTAAGACCCCTTGGATTTAGCTTTACTCCTTGGGCGAGATTATGTCTATGCCATGAATGCTATTGTGTCCACTCTTTTTCGTGTGATATATTTCCCTCACAATGGAAGAATGGTGACTATTGATCAACTTTCATTCATTGGTACTGACTGGATTACCTCCCTAAATGATTCTTATATGAAGACAGTATCACCCCTACCACATGTCAACTATGTGGCGTTGTCCCCCATGACTTCAACTTCCGATGATTTGGATCCGGTAGTTGACATGGTTCTCTCTTCGGTAGGGTTATTGGAGCCTGATCTCCTTACCCCTGTCGTGACCCTCGACATGTGTTCCTTCTAGAGTGATTTTCTTCCATCCAGTGAAGATCTCTTGGAATCCATGACCGAGTTTTGTCCCTTGACATGGTGTCCTTCCTAAGCATTATTCTCTTGGAAGCCATGATCAAGAAGAGTCCAGGAGCATAGTTTCTCTTCTATGTGGAAAACTTGTTAAAAAATGAAATAGAGGCCACGAGCATAGTTTTCTATTCTCTGTAGCAAGCTCGTTAAAAAATGAAACAGAGGTCATGAGCATAGTTTTCCTCTCTATAGAAAGCTCGTTAAAAAAATGAAATAGAAGCTTTGAGCATAGTTTTCCTCTCTATAGCAAGCTCATTAAAAAATGAAACAGAAATCTAGGGATTAAACCCAGAGCCCTGAGCATAGTTCTTTTCCTGTGTCAAGATCATTAAAAAATGAAACAGTCACCTCTCTTGAACCTTCTTTTCATCCAACCTTATCCTTTTTCTCCATCTCGTAGAGAAACTGGTGACAAACTCAAAGTCGATGAATGAATCAAAGCTTGGAGGGCATGTCTCCAGCCTTTGATGGTCATTATAGAGTTAAGCCACTAGCTTTTAAGCTGGGGGCATACCGAGCTTAGTCTTTGTTCTTTCTCATGCTCGAAAAAACATGAGAATGTAACTGAGTAGACTTTTATCACTTTTTCGGACTCGCATGGATATATGAAAAAGGAACCCCTTAGAGTCATCTTTTAGCTCTTTTCAGACTCTCTAAACATGAAAATATTGCCGAGTGATATTGCTTCCTTTCCCACTCGTTAAAAGGTTTGAAGGGCGTCTTTGGAGTGATAATTTATCTCTTTTTTTTCCTCGCGAGACTAACATTACGAAAAAGGACAACATTGGAGTCGTCTTTAAGTTGTTTTCAAACTCTCTAAATATGAAAAATCACCGAGTTTACCTTCTCTGGACTTGTTAAACAATCATACATTGAAGGGCCCATACAAGATCAAACCCTTACTTCTTCCAGTTCATTAAACAAAGGAAGAGGGACTTACCGAAGGTGAGTCATATCGAGCATGTGTTACCCTCCTCAAGCTCGTTAAATTAAAAAGAGGTACTCGTCTATCTATATGGGGGAAAAATTGAAAGAAGTAAGCCAAATAGTTTTTGAGAACACTACTAGTAACTCTTACGGTCTCCCTTGAACATAACACTTTGTCTTTGCAAGCATTTTAATCCGCTGAACCTCTACACTGAGTGAATCCTCTGAGTTTATTTTACTCCTTTGGGTCACCCGAAGAAAGTCACAGTATCCATTGCATTATCATGTTTTGGTCCATGTCATGTTTCTTTTGTTGTGCCTCAATGTTCAAGGGAAGTATTTGCCTCCAGATTCAACCATCACAAATATCTTGTTTCAATACCCGTGTCAGTCCATGTTCATTTGATCTACCAATTACATCTCTGTGTCAGTTTCTTGTCGTTGATGGGGGAAACATCAAGGCCCTCCTTCGACGAGTCTATTACTGTTGACTTCAAGACATTATCCAGGAAGTAGAATTAGAAACCAATTAGTACCTTGGGAGCTGCATGCCTCAATGGCAGGCCTCCTTATGTCCAACAATGGGTTTACATAATTGACCTCTGATCGGATGATTCCATGGATGTTTGACTTCAAATCATCTATTCACATTCGTCAGAATGTGATAGAGTATCTTGGGAATCATTGACATCAATGGTGATTTCCCTCATGCTTGTTAACAGTTTACATCATTGACCGGTAATCAAGTGGTTTCTGCCATGTTCGACATAAGGACATCTATTCACATGGTTAGATTCGTACTACATCAGGATCGGTAAGAAGACCCTGGGTTGAGTTTTCACTCTTATGTATACTTTTCCTAGGTTGCGAAGGAGTTCTTTTGAACTATGGAACATATACTGTTACATAGATTCACTTTGTATTGGTCGTGGCTATGTCTTGTCATCTCATAGATCCACTATGTATTCTTCATGGCTACGATTGGTTCAGGTCATGAGAGTATAGATCGACATTGTATCTTCAGTGGCTATCCCATTTTGTGAATATAATTATGGATTTGTAGTGTATTTTATGGCGGCCATACCTAAAATGTCTTTATCACTCAAGCATAGGTATGCCTGTCTTGGGTTTGAAACATGTCATAATATTTGTTTGATGGTTGTGTGCAGCTTTTTCCAGCCTCTCTGTGTCCATACCCTTTCTTAAAAAAGTCTACAAAGTACTTCAATCATCATCGTCTTCTAACTTCGTACTTTGGGGGGCAATCTGTTACACCTCAAAATTTCTCACTTCAATAGTGTCGCAAGTGTCGTCATTACAAGTGTTATAAGTGTCGCATCTTGTCCGCAAGTGTTGCATCTTGAATACAAGTGTTGCAAGTGTCACAAACATCATACTTCCATATTTCCTATGTCATGCCTCTAACAACATCACAAATACACTTAATACACCCCAAAGACTAGTTTTGAAGAAGAGAAATCAGTTGACAGAGAGTACAAACCTTTTGTCATTGAAAGAACCACTAAAAAATGGATTTTGGAGAGGAGCACTCCCCTACTCACTGTCAGGGAGTGATGGTGCTCCTTGAGCCTCTTTGGGGGAATGTTTGAGTGCCCTGTGCACCCTTTTGGGGGAGCGCTACCCTTTTTTGAGCAAATTTTGGGTTTGTTGAGGCAAATCAGGGAAGAATCCCTCAATTCCTGAAGGTGGTTGGATTTGAATAGATGGTCAAGGCATGATCTTAGGGAAGATGCTCAAATGAAGGAGAGGAATCCTCAACTTATCCCAAATATCTCTCAAGTGTTTGGACCTCTCCAAGGTTATATAAGGAGGCCTTCTCATGGTGAAAGGTACATGAAAAAGATTGCAGGTATGAAACCTATGATCTCATAGGCAACATATAGAGATAGTAGAGACTAGAGATTGATACCAAACTTATGATCCTATAAGTGGTATTGAAGGAAAAGATTGGAGATGATAAACTTATGATCTCATGAGTGAGATTTCATCAAAGCAATCAATGTAGATTACTTGAGAAAAGGGGTTGGACAAGGAGAACTGGAAGAAGCTGTTGCACTTTCATCAAAGGATTGAAAGTAATTTTACTTGTTTTCATTAATAATCAATGATTGGTCTATTTCTTTCAAATTTATGTTCATTACACATGAATTTGTTTGAAGTAGATGGATATATATTTGAGATAATCTTAGTAAAGTAGGAAGTCCATTGTATCTTTGTTTGTTATACAGAACCTATCAGGGAGCTCAGGATCGAAGCTCAGCCTGAACTTTGTAGGGACAAACGTCGTTAATAAGGTACATATATTTCTTCTTCTCATTCGTATGTTAGCTTGATTATATCTAAAAGGATGTCAGTGTCCATGTTAAGCACTTTTCTTTCTTGGCCTTAAGAGTCTAGAGACCAAGAGGGAATCCACTTGTCCGCAGGGGGATTCACCTAAAACAAGGAGTGTCCCTATAATCTTCCTATCCCCTTTGATTGTTTTTGCATAGATTTTTGGATATGTTTCTTTCTCTATTGTTTTGGAGCTTGATCCATTTTCTGTCTGATTGTATCCAAGTCCGGTCTTGTCAAAATGAGAATTTTGACTGCTGATAATTTCATCCAAAACTTTTGAGCTATTCTACATATTTTTCTTTTGAATATCCTTTCTTAATGTGACAATCTCTTCTTCCAAGTTTCCAATGATTCTGTCCTTTTCTTCTAGCTGTTCTTTGAGTGCTTCTTCTATCTGAATCTTCAATTTTGTGATCATTTGTTCTAGTTCTTGAGTGTCTTCTTTCTTGGCTAGTTCTGCTTGTAGTTTCTTGTTCTTCTTCTTTTCTCTTCTGATAACTTCTATGACACACATTAATTATTCTCGAAAGTCAACTTCCGCCTCTTCAATTTCTTCTTCGAATTCTTCACATTCTTCTTCGGCTTCTTCATATTCTTCTTCAGAGTCTTCTTTGTTAGAGTCTTTTACTTCCATGAATAGAACTCTTCCTGTCTCACTGTCACTGACTTCATCTTCATCTGATGATGAGATGTCTTCTTTGGTGAATATTTTCTTGAAAAATTTCTTTGTAGTTCTTTTGCATTTATATGTGTGCTTCCCTTTTGAGTAACCTTTATCATTTCTCTTTTTCTTATGAGGACATTTGTTAGAAAATGACCAATACCATCAAAATTAAAACAAATTAAAGGAATCTTACCTCTATACCTACAATTGGTTCCCTTGTTCAGTCTTTTGATGAAGTTGGCCACTTCTTCATCATCTTCCAAGGCGTCACTATTGCTGCTATATTATTCTTTTTGCTTTTTCTTTTGCTTTGATCTTTTGGATGCTTTGAAGGCTTCTTCTTTTACATCTGGATTTTCCTGTTTAGTTCTCATTTCATATGCTCTGAAGATTCTATGCAGTTCGCCCATGCTTATTGAGTTTAGATCTGATCTTTCTTCTAGTGATGATATCTTAGGGTTAAATCTCAT
>JASDQU010687496.1:13620-38465 GCA_032191745.1 Picea mariana
GCCCTCACTACCACGTCACTTCATGAATCCATTCATCTAGGAGGTTTTGTTCTAGAGAAAGCACATAGCCCCAATGTCCTGAAGTGTCTAAGTGCCAAAGACATGTGTCACTCATCAGTCATGACATGTGGCACTCATTTCAGGACATTTGGGTTAAATCATACACTCATTTCAAGGTGACATGTGCTACTCTCTTTTCATGACACATCAACATAGTGACATCATATGGACACGTCATCTCCGAGAGATTATCATTCTAGGGGATTTCATCTTATAGAAAACACATACCTGTGAATCCCCAAAGCACCAGAGCCTCAGAAGTACTGAAATATTTAAATGTTAAAGATGGCTTAATCTCGAGTTAGTTAGTGATAAGCATTGGCTAATCACTTCACGAGTTCGACCCTTCGGGAGATATCCATACTTTGCATTCAAGAACTTCTTAAGCTTGGAGAACTTGAGGCACGTGGAATCCATCAGTCAGGATGTGTAGCACTCTTCTATCATGACGTGTGGTACACTCCTATCATGACACATGGCACTCTTTTCAAGCGATATGACATCAGGTCACCACGTCACTCTAGCATATTTCTCTCTAGGAGATTTCCAGGCACTGCATCCGGAAACTCCCAAAATAGTTAATGGTAAAAATATCTTAATCTCGGGTGATTAGCGTAAGATAAACATGAATTAAGGACTCTGTGACATTTTCACTCTTAGATATTTTTCATCGAGAGAAAACCCAGTTCTTTGGAGCTCCGAAGTGTCGAAATGCTGAAGACACATGGAACTGATCAGTTAGGACATGTGGTACTCATCTGAGGCCTTTTGATTGCATCAACTGCATTATTTCTAGGTTACACGTGTCATTCTCTTTTCATGACATGTCAAGAATATGATGTCAGGTCACCATGTCGCTCCGGGAGATCGTCCTTCAAGAGATATTCATGCTCTGAAGTCAAAATCTCTCGAACACAAAAATTGGTTCCATCTGTAAATATGGTAGAATAATTCTAAAATTGGAAAACATACAAAACTTTAGGAGGGAAGATAAATCAGTAGGTTCCACCCAGATTGTGACAAAAAAACTGATTAATGGCCACACTTCATTTTGGAAACATAAAATTCTCAAACGTTAATATCCTAGAGAGGTCCCGCAATCGAAACCACAATATAACTTGTGAAATACATGGAGAATTATGGTTGATTATGGAAGTCCAAGAGGTGTGGACCCAAACCATCCTTGAAAACTTCCATAATCACATTCTTATATCACGTCTAGGGTCCAATCCGAGACAAACACATGGAAACAAAATTGGGCATTAAGCCAAATCATCAAAGGAAAGTTCACAAGGAGAAGCAAAACACTAGTAGATCGTGACCTGTCCATCACAAAGAAAACAAGAAGAAGGGTTGGTTATGGTCGAGACATAGCAACTCAATGATGGTCAAAAGGTTCAGAACCAAAGTTTTAGAATTTGTACTCTGCAACACCATAATCGAGAACTCAAGAAACTATGATCCAAACTATAGAAGGAATGTCGAAGACTCCAGAAAAACAACCAGAATACTTGCCTCTTCCTCAAGCAGATAGGTTGAAGAAAAAAGCTTCCAACACATCCAGTCACCTACCAGTGGCCTCCAATAGCATGCATGGATACCCATTCTCAATAAAAACTCAATTTTGTCACTCCCATTTAATTATGTCAAATCTCAGTTCACTCCAGCATATGCATTAGTTAAGTTTCGTTAGTAGTAGTAGTTTTTAGATTTGTTTGATTTCAATACTCTTTCAGATTAAGTTAATAAGTGGTCTTTTATGTGTGATAAGAACCACTCATATTTTATTAATTCAGGTGTGAAGTATACATTACTATACTCCAACAATAACTAGTTAAGTTAACAAGTTGTATTACAACTAGTATTGTAGAGTTAAGCCTCAGTCCCAGATGGACGAGAGCCTCTGCAACTCTGATAAATATGTAGTTTTTGTATGTTTTGAGAGTTAAGTTTTTGAGGAAAATAAGATCAATACATCAGTTGGTTCAACCTTTTCTATTCATGGACCAAACCTCTCTACCTGGTGAATATACTCTTGATGACAATTTTTCGTTCAAATATTCATGTGTTTTTATCTTGTCGTGAATGTAGTTTTTGATTTTTGCAAAGTACATTTCATTTCCTTCAACTATTGTATAACTTGTTTTTGTTGATATGAAACCTTTGAAAACAGCTAATGCTTTGGTGAAGATTTGTTTTTATTGTAACTTGTGGGAGAAATTGTGTTTTTGATACATGTATAATGTCTTGACATGATATTTTAGGTATTAAAATTCTTGCAACAAAATATTCATTGAGTGGTTTGTTGTTTCCCTTTATTTTTACCTATATTATTTCACTTTTCTATCATTTTTTTGCCACCATCGAAGGAGAAACCTAATCCTTATCATTTTTTCAACCCAACCATGCTCTTGTCTTGGTATAACCAACCCTTTAACTCACCAACAAAATAAAAAAACCAATCATTCAAAACTTGAGGTGGCCTAGCTCTACACTTTAGAATTCAGGTGCAGAGCATAGGACCAACAACCCACAGCCTTTGTGATGGTTTAGATTCCATAACTGAGTGCAAAAAGATTCTGATGGGGCCCTGTAAGGAGTTCTTTCTGCAAGTGTAACCAAAATTTTTCTCCCATCTAAAACTTATGTGGCACCTGGTGTTGATCATGGAACTGCTTATACTTGTCCATGGAATTTTGTAAAATATCCTAAACCTATGGAAGATGTGTTATATCTGCTCAATGGACCAAGTGGCTTTGTCATCTTCAGTTGGCGAAGGTGACGAGTCGGTTGGGGTGGCTGCAAGGGGTAGTGTAATATCCATGGGACCCAATGGTTGGAATCCCAATCCCACCTGAAAGGGGATGTGGTCAGTTTATCTATGTAGGGATTGGTTTTAGCTATGTTTAACATAAGGAGGACTCTTATCCCATGTGCGGGGGTGCTTTGAATTGTACATGTAGAGGACATGCACTATCATTCAATTTACGACCTGAGTTTGGCCATATGTCTGGGGGTGGAAGGCCATGGATTTGATTATCTTGGTGTCCAACTATGACCATAGGCTCAACTAGAATGTGTTTAGAAACCAATTTTCCTGATCTGAGAGAAAGGTTTGTGGTATTCCAAAATGTACCCAAAATCATTCAAAAAATACTTGACAGTGGCCTCCATTGTGATGCTCTTCTTGTAGAATACCATAATCGTCATCTTAGAAAAGTGATCAACAACAAAAAAAAACAAAGTAATTTCCCATCTTGGTGGATGGGAGGCTTGACATGTAGTCCATTAAGATGAATTCTCACGGCCTGTCAAGAGTAGGAAGAGGGGTGTACAAGCCTTGTTTCTTAGTGGTCGGTTTGGAAATAGCATAGGCAGTGAAAGACCTGATATACTTATTGAGATCATGTCAAATTTTAAGGCAATAGAAATGTTTTTGCAACATTTCCATTGTCTTTTCGACGCCGAAGTGTCCTGCCACATGAATGTAGTGGGATTCATGAATCAACTTCACTTTCTCACTGGATGGAATGCAGATATGGACCAAACGGCAAAAAAACCTGTCCTGAAGATAGAAATTAGCGAAAACTAAATTTCCTCCCAACATTTGGTAGCTGGTGGCGAAGTCTGGGTCTATCTCATAGACTTGGTCCCATCCAAAGGTCTTGTGGATGCAAGCGTTTAGCACCATGGTGAGTTTTGTGACTTACGATCGACTAAGGAATTCAGTGACTCAGTTGCTAATTCATGTTTTATACTTGATGTTGAGGTGGAATTGATGCAAGTATGTGGACCACTTATGATGGTGGTCATTTTGTAATTTTCCTTGTGTTTACATGAACTACAGTGGCTTATGATTAGTGTGGATGATTGTCTCCTTCCCAAGAATGTAATGTCTCCACTAGCGGTAGGATTGCACAATGGAGTACATTTATTTTTTGTAAGTAGAGTACATATGGACAACATGTGATAGTGTCTCACTATGGTAGGCCATGGGGTGGACATGCTAAGTGAGGACGGTGCCCACAACATAGTCTGAAGCATCTGTCTCGATCTCAAAGGGTTGTTTTAGGTCTAGTAATGAAAGTACTGGGACTGAGCACAACAACTACTTCAAGTCATCGAATGCTTGTTTTTGGGACTGAACCCACACAAATGTTTTCTCACCACCACCCCTAGTTACTTGGTTGAAGGCCCATGTGAAATAGGAGAATCCCAACACAAAGTTGCAGTAGAAATTGGCAAGGGCCAAGAAGATCTGAAGCTCAGTGAGTGTGGTTGGGGCTGGCCAGTCATGGATGAACTGGATCTTGGCTAGATCTACATGTACACCATTTTGATCAATGATGTAGTCCAGATAATTAACCCTTTCCATGCCGAAGAAGCATTTTTCCATGTTGACATATATCTTGCGTTGTCGTAGGGTGTGCATAACTTGTTGAATTTGTTGCAAGTATTTTTCCCAAGTCTTCTTGTAGATGAGGATTTCATCCAAATATGCCACTACAAATGTATTGGTGAATGGTTGTAGGATATCGTCTATCATCCTCATGAAAGTTGTTGGAGAATTGTTCAAACCAAAGGGCATGACCAACCATTGAAAAAGACGTTCTTTTGACTTGAAGGCAGTCTTCCATACATATGTCTTTTCTATTGGGACCTGGTGGTAGAAAAACTTAAGATCTATCTTAGTAAATTATTTGACCCCTGTGAGATGATCAAGGAGGTTTTCGATTGAGGGAATCGGGTATCGATTTATGACTGTGATTTTATTCACGGCTTAGTAATCAATGCATAGTCACAAGGTTCTGTCTTTCATTTGTACCAGCATGATTGGGCTCGCACAATGCGATGATATGGGACATATGTTCCCCTTGTGGAGAATTTCTTAGATATGTTTCTTGATCTCCTCATTCTCTAACAAAGAGATAAAGTTGACCAGCCCATT
Source organism: Picea mariana (assembly GCA_032191745.1). Lineage (NCBI taxonomy): Eukaryota > Viridiplantae > Streptophyta > Pinopsida > Pinales > Pinaceae > Picea > Picea mariana. Next base: position 18,629 of record JASDQU010687496.1, read on the forward strand.
GGGCAGCAGTGTGTCAGGGGTCATATCGATGAGATGCTTGACCTTAAGGTGAGGAGAAGATATCGGAGTATTGTTCCATGACCTTATTCATTTTATTATGTTGTTTGGAGAGGTTGGTCACAGAGGTTGTGATGTTTCATTCATTTTGAGACTGAATCATGATGAAGAAAAACTTCTCGGTTTGAGAGATGACCTTCCTGCATTTCTTGGAAAAGATCAAGAAAACAACACTAGGTGGTACTTCCTCAGGTACCCTCTGTAATTTCTTGTTCAAAGTAATAATAACACTATGAGGCCTAGACTCATATAAAAAATGATATTTCCATAAATACGGTTGGCCCAAAAGAACATTACAAACTCTGAGAGCAGCAACATCACAAAATACCTCATCTTTTAAGGGCTTGATTTCGTACGACAGGAGACATTTCTGGTTGACACCGATATCACTTCTTGGTGGATCCATCCAATGGTGTAGGGTTGTGGGTGTGACTTTGTCAACAGGGCTAGCCACTTGATGACCTCTTTTGAGATGAGGTTCTTATAGCTAACTCTATTAACAATGAATTACAATGGGGTACCCTTCACCCACATCTATGAATGAAAAAGTCACTCGCCTTCCTCTAGCTCATCTAGTTCACCAGGTTGAAGCTTGGTGGTAGCAATGGTATCACTGGGTTCCGCGTCAATGATTTGTCTCCCCCTTTTTGGTTCTGACTTAGAGTCAAAACCCGCACCTGATTCAAGGGCTTTCACCTTAGCCACCAATGACTTCTTTGAACGGCGATCAACAGTGTTATTCTAGGGGCTCTTATGGAAGTTGCACCACTACCTGATATATTTCTATGTCTTTCCGGTGTCCTTCTTTGCTTGTAGATTGGACTGGTTTTTATGAGTTTTTCCATATTTTCTCTATCCTTTGTTCTATGATTTGGGGCCGCCCTTTCCTTTCTTTTGTTGTGAGGAGTTCCTAGGCCCAAATTGTTGTGTCTATTGTTTAAGATTATGCTTGATTTTGACGACATATTGGTAGGTCGCACCCAAGGATGAGATGTCCAAAAACTCCATTTCAACTTGGATGTATCTATGCAGAACGTCGTGATACCTGAGCAACAGATGTTGCTCAAAATATTTGATACCTAGCTTGGTGCACAAGGTATGGAATATATTTGTGAACTTGGGCACTGCTTGGTCTCTTTCCTCTTGTAGTGTCTTCCATTTTTTTTACAGGGCATCGTAACTTTTGACGGGGTAGTATTGCCCCTTAATAGCATCCCTGAAGGACTCCCAGGTGACCACGACTATAAATAATCATGGTTCCTATGTTTCCTTTTTCTCACAAAAATTTTCCCACCAATATTTGACATGGGGAACGACTTTGAGGAGCGAAAAACTAATCGCTTCCCTATTCAAGAAGTTATGGACAAAGAAATACCCTTCTAGTAGATTCAACCATTTGTCTATAGCACTTGCATTTATTTGACCTTCAAATATNGGTAGTCATCGAAGGATTTGTGCTAAACTATCCATCATCTCGTTCCTTTGTTGCATGAGGGATTCCTCGAGAAACATTTTGAAAGGATATCCTATCCCTTCATATTTCTTTTCTCCCTCTATGAGAGGTTTCTTGGGTGTGTGAGAGATTTAACCCTCAAGAGAAACAAGCTCGAGATCCAATTCTTTGTACCCTGACCTTGTTGGGGACATGCATTAATAATGATAAGGAGAACACTGCTCTAATACCATTGATACAGATTGTATGAGAATAAAAAAATGAATACATATTATTATTAAATTATGCTTAACACAAAGTAATAGATATACATAAAATTGGTTTTTGTTCAATAAGGAAATAAGATGAAATTGTAAAATGTAGTGGAAAACAAGTTTGTTGTAATGGTGGCGGCTTATATTTGGGAAGATATGTAAAGGCTACGCTTATTACCTATAATATGAGTACAATGAGGCTCTGAAGACCTTTTTACAATAAAAAGTAATGCAAAAAACCCTAGACATCCAAAAAACCTAACCCTAGGAGATGACGTGCCAAAATTCATGTGGGTCCCATTGGGGTAGGTTAGTACATAAATTTCATGGGGTTGTAACTTTTTCATATGATGTCCATTTTTGAATTTGACTTTGTGTACATTCTAACTGTGGTGAGCCCTGAAAATGTTGTTTAGGGCCTCAAAATGGCCCTGGAAGTCAGGGACACAAAATATAGGAAAAACATGCCAAACTGGAAAATTGCCAAAATGAGCCAGTTGGAATAGATGGGAAGCCATATACATCCATATGGATCAATACTTCCCTCGACTCTCTCATATCATAATCCTATTTCCCTTTCATTTGAATCCACTATGGATCTATCATGAGCAAGTTATTTCCCGTCTCAATGATACTTAGATTCATTATGTTTGGGGCTCCCTTGAATATCTCTAGGAATGTAATATCTACTCAATTAAACAAGCCTTAAAATTATTGGCTAAATCCTTCTTTTTACCCCCTATTCAATAAATATTTAAGAGAATCCAAGAGTTGGAGAATATTCAACAAACAATGAAAGATAAGGAACTAACAACAAATGCCATACATTTTTGTAGAAACAGAATAGTAAATGACAAAGATTAGGTAGAATTTAAAAGAAATAGAATAGAAAATGACACAATTGTTATTGGGACAAATTTGATAAAAGAAATGGAATAACAAATGACAAAGATTAGGTAGAATTTAAAATCTTCCTAGGACAGGAAAAATAGTTACGTAGACAAGACAAAAACTTACATAGATTTTTAAGTGGGAGAGAATGTGATTTTAAAGGTTAAAGTGAAAACAAGTTTACTTATATTAGGAATATATCCAATGTTGGTAGCAAGATATTGTGGGATTTTTTAAATCCTAGAAAAGATAGGCCCGGTTTCATACATGATATCATTTCCTACATCCATGAGACTGCATAGTGCATTTCATGTGTCCTTATTAAATAAATATGTGCCTAACTCCACCACATGACTGATTGGACTATGATCTAGGTGGAACACGAAGGATACATTTGGGTGGAACCAATGTGCATCCTAGCCTAGAAAGTGAAATTGCTCGAGAACAAAGATACAGGCCTGGTACAGGTCCAATTGATCTAATTGAAAATCAGTGGCCACCCACCTCTTTCACTGAACCACCACAGTAATTGTTTCTTTTTACCATTGGGAATATATGAACACATGGATCCCATGGTGTTGGTAAACCATGGTATTTGGTGGGAGAAAAATAAAAAAATGAATAATAATAAAGTGGAGAAAATCCATGTGCTAGTTTTTGCAACCAATGGAATTCACCCATGGTTTTTTGTAACCCATGGTATTTGAAAAATAAAACAAATAACACCGAAATAATGAAAAGATATGACTCATATGAGGAGCCTCATAAGAACTATATATACAAGCCTCTCATCTTTTAAGGAGGACATCCATTCATGATGTATTTCTAAGGATTATTACATTCAATAAAGAGTTGTTTTCATGCCATATTATTGTCTTTACTTTGTGGTGTGGCATTTACTTTCTTATATTCCATTTAATTCATTTCACAGTATCGATCAGTGTTATCAAAGTATTCTTCTCCTTGTCATTTTTCAATGCATGTCCTCGATGAGTTTAGGTTATAAAGATTTCCTTCTCGAGCTAGTTTCACTAGAGGATGATTGTTCTCACCAACACAAGAAACCTCACATGGTGGAAAAAAATAGAGATGATGAAGTAGGATATACTTTCAATATGTTGATCAAGGAACCTCTCATGTGATAGACAAATTAAATTATGGACAACCTCACTTAGATACTTTGAAGACTACCAATGGAGGTTGAGGCATATTCAACAAGCATCCAATTTGGAGGTGCGGCTCCCTTCAAGTTACAAGTCAATTTTTATTTCCCCTTATTTGAAGGCCAAATAGATGGATATGTTGTAGAAATATTCTTGAATTTTCTGGAAGGTTATTGTTTTGTCCAAAAAAATTCCTACGGAGAAAAGATAACCTTTTTTCTACTTAAAGGACTTCCTCATGTTAGATCTTGGTGGGAAGGTTACTGAATCTACATCGTTAGATAGATAACTGACTTGGGAAACATTTATTGATTCCCTAAATGAGGAGATCTAACATGTCATAAATTATGATGACTAATACATAGGATGGATGACTTTGTAGTTTGAGAGAGACTCGGCAGTGTCGTAGTACACTAACATATTTCATACATTGCACTCAAATTTTGATATCAAAGACTCCTAGTGGAACCTTGTTTTGACATATTGCATTGGCATACATAGGTACGTCCAAATATTAGAGGATTTATTGGACATCTCCTCACTAGGATTCGTTTATGGATATGCAGTCAAAATCTAGAAGAAAATCAAGAAACAAAGAAAGAAGGGGTTCAAGTTTGTATAAATGACGCAATTGAAGCATGGAAAAGGAAACCCTAACTCACAAAATAAAGGAAAAAACAAGGATAGACAATCTCAAGAAAAGAATTCCATGCCACCAACTAAGAAGCATGGTGTGAATTATAAGAAGGACACTTGAAAGTGGTGTGAGTTCCATAAAATCCCTTGGGACAACACTGAAGAATCTCTCTCAAAAATGTCATCTACGGATAATATCAAAGACAAATAATTAGAACCTAAATCGAACTATGATTCAGAGAACAATAAAAGGAAATATATCATAACCAAAATAATCCAACAACAAGAATCGAAGGACCTTGAGGAGGGAAGCACCTCTTAAATTCATAGATGTGGGTGAGTGTAATAACCCAAGGACATGCCCCAGTTATATTATGTATTGTAATAATGTTTATAGGCTGGTGAGAAAAGTGTATATAAGATGGTGGGTTTATGTTTTATTTAGGCCAGAGAGCCTAGGCGTTAAAGGCCAAGACCCTGATTTTTGTATATCTAATTATGCAGATCATTAATAAAATATAAACATCATTGCGTGTTGACCGACTATGAAGAAAGAGTGATGGGGGACTAAGCTTCCATAGGGCTAGGTAAGAGAGAGGGGGATGAAAGGTCGGAAGAGGGACTAAGCTTGAGGGATTAAGTCCTTGAATAATAATTTATCATTATTCCAAAGTGGTGTGAAAAATTTCTAAGTTCCTGGAAAAGGGAACACATACTTGATGGAGTGCATGAAAATTCATGGGCAACATGTGTCGGCCCAAGCACATGCAATTTAACCTAATAATTAAGCCGTGATGGGGGTTCATCTCCATTCAAGCGTTCATTGCTTGAACTGTTTTTCCTCGGCATTGAGCCTCGGCACAACCACGCATTCTTGAAAACCAGCACTGTGAAGCTGACCGGTGTATTCCAATGAATTTCGTTTGGTCTCTGCATTTGGCATCCATCATCGACCTCTGCATTTGATCTCTACATACCTCACGTGGCTCTGAAACTTGAAACCATGAGGCCAACTTAGGATTTTTTCCTGAGAAGCTGAAGCACCCTCTGTCTGAACCGTTTGAGTCTGTGTTCGATCTCTACGTTGATTCCTTGTCACGCACCCTGAAAACCATTGGAAAATATGGGGATTGAGCCATGTCTCCTATGTGTTCTTTGAACCCATTTTATCCACACTACAAATCTAAGTTCATGCTTAGCTGTTTGGGTTGTTTTCTTCTATGAAACACGAGCATATTGCAATTTTCTATGTCGTTTTTGTTATAATCGTGGGTTGTTGTGGCCATGCAGTCCCTTGGTTTAGTGTGAACTGTTTTTGTCATTTGTTCCGTCCTGAGCCTTATTATTTTCCTCCGTGTGCTGGAATGAAGTTGAAGAAGCAATTTTTTAGGCCTGTGTGCAACACTCTCTCTAGGTGAGAGAGGTGGTTGTGGTTGAAGAAGCAGGTTGTCAGGCCTGTGAGCGACTCTCTCCGGGGGAGAAAGTGCACAGAGGAAGTGAGAACTCCTGGAAGGGGTCTTGTATCAACCACAAAGCTCGAAGAATTCTGGTCTGACCTATTGTTGAAGCCCAAGGCAAGGGAGGTTTCTCAACTGAAGGATTTTCTGGTGTGACATTCAAGGTGTATACTCCTGGGGTGGGACGGGCATGTGGGGAATGAGAGTTAGTGAATAGTGGGAATAAGTGGATCCTGGGAGAGAATCCATCCTCATAAATTATGTGTATTCTTGTTGACCTTGCCTAGCCTAGAATTCCCTTTCCTGGTCGAGCTTAGTCCCAGATCAAGGGTGACCTACTATTGAGAGTGATGAGCAGTGTGGTCTAAGGCTGGGAGGTTCATGGAAGGTCTGCATGCAGTTTGTGGTGTTATTCTAGTTAAAATATAAGTATTAATTATGTACTTAATTTATATGTGATGCATGTCTGTGTCTTTGAAATGTATCATATATTTCGTTGCAATTATGAATTATTGTTAATTCGATTATTTTTGTATGTTAGGAGTAATCTTGTGATTACTCTGTATTGTTTGGATAATTTCCATTAAATGTGAATGTTATATATATATATATATATATGAGATTGTTCCACATAGTAGCATTTCCTGATAGTGGAGTTGATGGCCGGGGACGTTACAAATTGGTACTAAAGCCAAGGTTTCAATGTTGAGCCTAAATGGTCCATGTGAGTGGAATTTGAAGAGAGAGTTCAGAAGGAGTTGTTGTCAAAATGGACAAAACTCAAGCTCTGACCCAATGTTTTAAGTAGAAATTGTGTTAAGAGGAACCAATTGCAAACCTTACAATTTTTCTAAGTGCCAAGGGGTTACCTAGTCGTGTTACGAAGCTCAGGAGGAGTAGCAGTAGAATAAAACTACAGCCAGCGTGGTATTCAACCAAAGAGAGAGATAACTCGACACTTGGGGTGTGGGAGTCGTAGGATCTGTTCGGAAGGAAAGGAAAAACCTTTACGGCCATCAGATATGGAGAAATCTTAGAAGGGTTAACTTGGAAGCCCTTCACACTTCATGACATCAGAGAATCTTGATCCAAAGGTATGAGAAAGGATGAAAATCAAAGCACAGAAAGTCTTGAAGGAGATCTACACTGTACATCAGAGGAAAATATCTTGAATGTTGGATCAAGAAAAGGAGTCGATCGTGATTTTGGATTTTTGGAGAATTAAAGTATGTTGAGGGGAGAACTTCTAAAATCTGAAGTTATGAAGTTAGAGTAGGCATGGTGGGGTTGAATGACATCGCTAGAGGTGACGTGGACCTTCCTAAACATGCCACGTGCCATCACCTTATTTCGTGACATATGTACCATGTGGACCCGGGGTTTGAAATTTTAGAATTAAAATGATAGAAAGGACACAAGTGTGAGAACTTTCAAATTCCTAAAGATCCGAACTTCTAAAGTCCCAAAGTGTTAGAAATCAAATGCCTGAAGTTCCATAGTGTGTGTCAGTCGTTGGATGTTGGGTAGACATGGACTTTTGATCCACTCTACTTCGCAAGTTCAGTAACTCGGAACTCTGAGAGATCGTTGTTTTGTGCTTTGAAAATATTTTGAAGCTAAAGGCTGAAGGACCGAGTAAGCGCTTATTGATCTAGCGCTTGGTCATGACCCATGGTTGTGTGGGTTGGGGACTAAGAGAAAGGGGCTAGTGCCTGAAAACTTAGCAGAGCAGAGATCCAGAAGAAGAAATATGTGGGGATTCTTGATTGAATGAGAATCAAATAGAATGAAAACTAAACGTTTTATTGAATCAGATTTGTTTATGAATGTTGTGGGATTTGTTAAGGAATAATGGCCTGACAAATTTCGGTTGTCTACACATTGTGTTTTCAAAAATTTAATGAGTGCTAGAACCGATTAGAGTTTCCATTGAGCGCAAGGAAATGGAAGAGGCATTGATTGCTTCCAGTTCAAAGAATGAAATAAAAGGGATGGATGTTCATTTGGTATTTGAAGGTTCAAACTCAAATGGGCATGGAGAAGAGAGATAAGGAAGGGCATATGATGAAAATCATTGAAAGATTATAGAAAGATGCCCAAACTCACCAAGATGATAGTAGAAATCTCATGAAATATAAGGAACATCAAGGAGAATTGAACTTAAAGTTTATTACGAGTATGGAGATAATAGAAAAGAAGTTGGACAAGGAGAGAGACTCGAGAAGAAAAGGGATTCACCAGACTTCTGAAGGAAGAATATCAAGGAGTGTTGGTAGACACCATCATCACTCCCAAGGTCACTCCAAGAGGAGGGATCATAGTAGTTCAATCCCATATCCTACCAGAATAAAAAGGAGATCTGGATTCGATGAACTAAAGGTAGAAATGAACAAGATTAATCCTCCTATGTTTGATGGAGAACATAAGAAGGAGGAAGATTTCGAGACATGGTTTCTTGGCATGAGGAAATATTTCCAACTGCAGAATTATTCCTCTCATTCATAAGGAAGAATTGCAATGTATCAACTGAAAGGAAAATCATCCATGTTATGGGATTAGCTTGTGCAGGTGCAGCACATTAGAGAGAAATATATCACTTGGAAAGAATTCAAGAGATTTTTCGAGGAGAAATACTTGAATAAAAGATATTATGACAGAAACATGAAAGAGTTCTTTGAACTCAAGCTTGATAACATGACCATTGATGAGTATGAACGAAGGTTTTTGGAATTACTGAAGTATGTTTCGTTCATCAAGGATGAGACTTCCAATATTCAAAGGTATTTGACTGGACTTCCACCTTCCATTGGGGACAAGATTCGGTATGATGACCCTAATACTATGGAAGAAACTATAAGAAGAGAGAAATGCTTATATGAGAAACAAATAAAGAAGCCTACTTTCGGAAAGGCTTGGGAAGACAAGAAGAAATTCAACATGGATCAGAGGAACAAGGGAACTAAGCCACCCTTTTTCTGAAACAATCCTCAAGGACAACCATCTTTTAGAGAGCCCAGGAAGGCTAAAGTGGGTGGACAAATGCCAAGACCGCCACCTATGGAATGTTGGGGTTGTAAAGGAAACCATAGGTACACGGATTTCCCCCACATAAAGGACAAAGTGAAAGCTGTCCACAATGTTCAGCAAGCTAAAAAAACAGAGGACATGGGCAGTATAATACCCAGGATCTATACAGCCCTGTACAACAAACAAGTAGAATATCAATCGCACATGATTGAAGTGGAAGGTGTGATTAACAACCAACCATTTACTATTTTAACTGATTCAGGGGCTAGCCATAGTTATATATATCCTAGAGTGGTGGAAAGTTTGAAATTATTAAGAAGAAAACATGAAAAGTCTTGGTTAGTGAAGCTGGCAATAAGAACCAAGAGGAAAGTCACTAAGTTAGTTAAGTCTTGTCCTGTGGACATGAATGGACTGAACACAAAGGCTGGATTGAACACTCTGCCTTTAGATTCTTATGACTGTCTGATTGGGATGGACTAGTTGGACCAACACCATGACATCTTGGACTGTCGTAATAAGGCATTCACTTTTCTGGATGAGGAAGGAAATTGGAAAACAGTCCAAGGAATTCCTAGAGTTGTTGTTTTCAGAGCAATCTCAACAATGTAGTTGAAGAAGTGCTTCAGAAAAGGTTGTCAATAATTTGTAGCCCACTTGGAGGAAGCACCTGAGGATAAGGTGAAAAATATCGAAGACTATGAGGTACTAAAGGAGTTGGAGGATATATTTCAGGAGGTACCCAAACTATCTCTGAAAATAGATATTGACTTCTCTATAAACTTGATTCCTGGAGTACCTGTAGTGTCAAAAGATCCTTATAGAATGAGTACACCAGAGCTGAAAGAAGTGCAATTTCCATTTGAAGAGCTTATGAAGAAGGGTTATCAATGCCCAAATGTGTCACCTTGGGGAGCCCTGATCTTGTTCATGAAGAATAAATATGGGACGTCGAGATTGTGTATCGATTTCAGACAATTGAGCGAAGTAACTGTAAAGAGAAAATATCCTCTGTCGAGGATTGATGAACTCTTCGATTAGTTGAAGGATGCGAAGATATTTTCAAGGATAGATCTTAGATCAGGATATCACTAGGTAAGAATAAAGGATGAAGACATCAAAAAGACCTCCTTTATAATAGGGTATGGTAATTACGAGTTCACAGTGGTACCGTTTGGGTTATCGAATGCACCCCCTATTTTTATGTGCCTGATAAATGGTGTATTCAGGGACTATCTAGACAAGTTTGTCAGAGTATTCTTGTATGACATTCTGGTGTATTCCATGTCAGAGGAAGACCATGAGCAACATATGAGGATGGTGTTGCAGGTGCTAAGAGAGAACCAGTTGTATGCCAAGTTGAGAAAGTTCTTGTTTTATCAGGAGTAGATCCATTACTTGGGGCATATTATTTTGAAGGATGGGATAGTTGTAGATCCTGAAAAGATTGAGCCCATCAGAGAATGGTTAGCACCAAAGAATGTGATGGAATTCAGATCCTTTATGGGTCTAGGTGGTTATTACAAAAGGTTTATTGCAAGGTTCTCGAGGATAACTCACACTATCACTTCCTTGCAAAAGAAGGAGAAGAAATTTCAGTGGACAAAGGAATGTGAGAGAAGCTTCCAGCGATTGAAGTAGTTGTTAACCAGTGCTCCAATCCTAAGGATTGCAGATCCGAATGAAGACTTTGTAGTGTGAAAAGATGCATGAAATGAAATACTGGGAGGAGTCCGTAGTCACAATGGATTCATGATTTCATAATTTGGAGTTGGCAGCAATAGTACACGCTCTAAAGAAATGGAGGCATTACCTCATGGGAAGGAGTTTCAAACTGAAGATAGACCATAATGGTTTGAAGTATTTGTTTGATCAACCAACCTTGAATTCTAGGCAGAGTAGGTGGTTGGAGTTTCTTTGTGAGTATGACTTTGATATCAAGCATATCAAAGGAGAGGAAAACAAAGTGGTTGATGCACTCAATAGGAGAGTGCATGAATTGCATGATACAACCATTAGCATGTACTGGTATGAAATTAAACGCATAGTTTTGGAGGATGGAAATGCAGATTTGAAGTACAGGGATTTGGTAGCAAAGCTACAACAGGGTAAGATGCCATATAAAGTGGAAAAATATAAATTGGAAACCAATGGATCACTTATGTACAAGAACATAACTTATGTACCTAATGTCCAAAACTTGAAACTTATGATTTTGAATGAAATGCATAGTGTGTCTTATATTGGGCACCTTGGATATCAGAAAACTGTTGCAGCAGTCAAGACCCATTACTTTTGGCCAAGTATGAAGAAAGAGATTGCAGAATTCATCGCTAGATGTATGGAGTGCCAAAAGGTTAAGGCTAAGCACAAGCACCCAATAGGGTTGTTGCAACCTTTACCCATTCCTGAGTGGAAGTGGGAGGTAGTGACAATGGAATTCATCATAGGATTGCCTAGAACAGGAAAGCAACATGATTCAATCATGGTGGTGGTGGAGAAGCTTACAAAGGATGCCCATTTTATTCCATTGAAGAGTACTCACAAGGAAGCTAACGTTGTTGATATTTTTATGAGGGAAATAGCATGATTGCACAGTATTTCCAAGATAATTGTTTCTGACAGGGACCCAAAATTTACCTCAAAGTTCTGAAAGGGGTTTTTCAAAGGATTCAAAACCAATTTGAACTTCAACTCTGGTTATCATCTTGAGTCTGATGGACATACAGAGAGGGTGAACAGAGTAATAGAAGACACACTAAGGAAGTATGTGATGGAAAAACCATCTAAATGGGAAGACTAACTACACTTAGTATAATTCACCTACAACAACAGGTATGAAGCCTCATTGAAGATGAGCCCATTTGAAGCACTTTATGGTAGAAAGTGTAATACTCTAGTAAGTTGGGATAATCCAGCTAACAGAGCAGTGGTTGGGCCAGAGTTGCTCAAGGAAATGGAAGAACAAATGCTAAAAAATAAGTAGAATTTAAAGGTTGTCTAAGACAGTAAGAAACATTATGCTGATAAAAAAAAAACCCACAAAGAGTTTAAAGTGGGAGAGCATGTTTTCCTGAAAGTGAAAGCCAATAGAAGTTCCCTGAGGCTGGGAAATTATTCGAATTTGGTAGCGAGATTTTGTGGGCCATTTGAAATCCTAGCAAGGATTGGGCTATTTGCATATATGATTGCATTACCTACATACATGACTATATACAATGTGTTTCATGTTTCATTGCCTAAGAAATATATACCTGATGCTAATCATGTTATCTACTCGAATGTGATTCCTGTGTGCATATTGTACCAGAAAAGAAAACAACTCCGGAATTGAGACATAGGGCTTGTAAAGGTCTAGTGGACCTGGTAAGGTCCTGAGGATGTGACATGGGAGCATGAGAATGTTATGCGGGCAGAATACCGGCATAGTTCTGAAGATTTTGAAAATCTTGTTGATGTTGTGTAAAAGTCGCACTAAGGACAGTGCAAAAATAAGGGGAGAGAATTTTCATACCCCAAGGACGTGCCCCAGTTATATTATGTATTATAATCATCTTTATATGCTGGTGAGCCTAGTGTATATAAGTTGGTGGGTTATGTGCTATTTAGGTTGGAGAGCCTAGGTGTTAAAGGCCATGAACCTAATTTTTGTATATGTAGTTATGAAGATCATTAATAAAATATAAATATCATTTTATGTCAACCAACCATGAAGAAAGAGTGATAGGGGACCAAACTTCCACAAGGCTAGGGAAGGGAGAGGGGGCTAAAAGGATGGAAGAGGGGCTAAGCTTGAGGGCTTAAGTCCTTGACTAATAATTTATTATTATTCCAAAGTGGTGCGAAAGGTATATGTTTATCCTAAGTTCTTGGAAAAGGGAACACATACTTGATGGAGTGCATGCAGCTTCATGGGAGACATGTCTCAGCCCAGGACCATTCAATTTAACCCAAGAGTTGAGCCATGATGGGTGTTCATCTCCATTCTAGCATCCACTGTCTAAACCATTTTTCCTCTGCATGGAACCTCAACACAACCACGCATTCCTGAAAACCAAAACCGTGAAGCCGATCGGTCTATTCCCACGAATTTTGTTTGGTCTCTATGTTTGGCCTCCATCATCGACCTTTGTGTATGATATCTGCATACATCATGCATATCTGAAACCCAAAAATGTGAGGCCAACCTGGGATGTTTTCCTAAGAAGTCGAGGCTTCCTCTATCTGAATCGTTTGAGTCTCCGTTCGATCTTTGCATTGATTTATTTTCATGCACCTTGATAAACAGTGGCAAACCCGTGGACTAAGCTATGTCTCATGTGTGTTTTGTGAACCCAGTTTATCCACACTGCAAATCTAAGTTCGTGCTTAACCATTTGGGTTGTTGTCTTCTGTGAAATCTGAGCATACCATAATTTTCTATGCTATATGTGTTATAATTGTGGGATGTTGTGGCCACACAGTCGCTTGGTTGAGTGTGAATTGTTGCCATCACTTATTCCTTGTTGAGTATTAATTTTGTCCAACTTATGCTAGAACGAAGCTGAAGAAGCAGGTTGTCAGTCCTGTGTGCAAAATTCTCTCCATGTGAGAGAGGTGGTTGTGGTTGAAGAAGCATGTTTTCAGGCCCGTGAGCGACTCTCTCCGGGTGAGAGAGTGTGAAGAGGAAGTGAGAACTCCTGGAAGGGGTCCTGTAGCTTCCACATATCTTAGAGAATTATGTTCCAGCCTGTTGCTGAAGTCCAAGGCAAGGGAGGTTTAGTAGCCAAATGACTATCTGGTGTGATAGTGAAGGTCTATACTCCTAGGGTGGGACAAGCATGTGGGGAATGAGAGTCTGTGAGCAGTGGGAATAAGTTGTTCCTGGGAGAGAATACATCCTCATAAACTATGTGTCTTCCTATTGACCTTGCCTATCCTAGGATTCCCTTTCCCAATAGAGCTTTGTCCCATATCGGGGGTGACCTACTGTTAAAAGTGATAAGCAACACGATCTAAATTTGGGAAGTTCATGGAAGGTCTGCATGCAGTTGGTGGTGTTATTCCGGTTAAAAGATAAGTATTAATTCTATACTTTATTTATATGTGATGCATGTCTGTGTTTTTGAAATGTATCATGTATTCCGTTGCAATTATGAATTACTACTAATTCCATTATTTGTGTATGTTAGCAGTAATCCTGTGATTACTCTGTATTGTTTAGTTAATTTCCATTAAATATGCATGTTATATATATATATATATGAGATTTTTTTGTGTTGTAGCATTTCCTGGTAGTGGAGTTGATGGTCGGGGACGTTATAGTGAGGGGGACCCCACTATATTTCATTGTTGAAAACATTAGTCACAAGAGCTTGATCTCTGTTGAGGTCATCCAAATAATGAAGATATCAACAATGCCACACTCCCAACCATACACAATTAGATGGTTGAGATGAGGACAAGACATACACATAATCCAATAGTTATGCCTATCCTATAACATCAATCTCTTCAAGGATGAACTACTATATGATGTTTCCCCACTTGAATTTTTTTATGTTCTTTTAGGAAAACCATATATGTGGAAACGTGACGATGTGTATGAGCATTGAGCCCATAGTTTCATTATTACTCCGAGAGGTCATATCTAGAACGTACAAGAGGTATTTCTCACTAATACCATTTTAATGTTCTCGACAAAACAATGCCACAAAATAATCTCTCAGACGACAAAAAATTCCCTCTTCACGATATGGTCCAAATGTGAGAAGAAGTTCATTTTGACCACTATATACCAAGCCCATGACCTTAATATACAAGATAAGGAGGTCAACAATACTACATTGACTTCATATGTCAGCACTATGTAAATATGTCCAGCTGAAAGAAAAATGACAAAGGTAACGGTTTCAACCAAATTTAGGTTGGATTACGACCCTTCCAACCAAAGAGGGCTCTCTCAGGCATATAGATATTAAAAACACTCAAAAGATTTGGCAATGTGCACACAGAGGTCAGATTCTTCCATAGGGTGAAATTTAAAAGTGGTAGGACAAAATAAGAGAGCAGGGCCATTGGGCAATGGGGTAAATTCCTGCAAGTGTATGAAGATTTATAAGCGATGTATTCCAGAGGGAACAAAGGAAAAATAGGTATGATGTTTAGCCAAATAAGTAATATGAGATGGTAGAGGAAAAGAAAGGAAAGACTACTATCATCAAGAGGCATTTAATAAAGGGTGAATCTCTCGGTATAACGTTAGAAGAATACACATAAAGGCCAGCTACCGAAAATAGAGAACCACTAAAGGGTGAATTCTGAGCCAAAAACCAATAAACACACAACAAGTATAATGAATATGAGAAGCAACACTAGCAAGGTGAGGTATTTCTTTTTCCTAAAGATTATCTCTAGAAGAAAAAAACATTCATGAATATGAAATACAAGAAAACATACTGAACATCAACACCGTGATGAATCTCGACTATGTAAGAAAACCTTCTCTACTTATATTAAAATCCATAATAAATTACAAAGTTTTCCTACTACAAGGGTAGGTCTTTCTCTATCTAGTCGAACATTCATTTATCTTTTTAATGGTATATATAGATAAATTACATATGAGATCCAAAATGGATCATCTTCTCTAAGATTCTAAAAATAGATATCAGTCACAGAGGGAGTAACATACCAAAACCGAACTCCTACTTTCTAGGGAATGTTACAAACAGAAAACTGAAATATTTGAGATCTTTACCCTGAACGCCATCTGTCAAAAAAATCACAATATTCCATGAAATTGATTTAGACCATCATTAATTTTTTATTTTATCTTTTCAATTTCTTCCTTTAATGTGTCAAGCCAACTAGGTTGGTCTTCTTCAATACCTTTCACTGTTCCATCTTTAACTTCCTCCTTTCATCGCTTTTTCCTTTTTTCTCTCGCCAGCTTGCGTGTAGTATCTATATGCATATCCATTAATGATAAAATCTTTCATAATAGGATTCAACCAAATTTCTTCGCCTAGTCCTGGTTCATCCACAGATTCTAAGTGAAAATTTGTTGTTAGGTGTTGTGCAAAATGCCTCTTTCTCTTTTTACTCGATAACCCTGACATAGTATTTGAATTTCCTGGTTTGCTAAAGACTATTCGATATTTCTCCTCTTCTCCCTCTAGTTTTCAAGGGAACATGGGCCTATTCCCCTCAACTTCACCTGAATTAGATGAGTGATTTGATTCACATGTATCCTTCTCTAGAATAAACCATCAATTACCCAAAATAGAGTAATTTCACCTATGTCTTCAGTAACAGTTTCCATCGAGTACTAATCATGGGCTACACACAAAATTCCTTATAGGGATGATGACCTCTCACATACGTCCATCGATTTCTAGTGATGAGTATTGAATTGGTAATTTGGCGGCGCTTACTTGGCACTGTGTGGACGAGTGATACCTGGACAAGTGTCTCGAGATGATTAGACTAGTCTCCAGGTTTCCTTTCCACTTGTGACCCTTGTATTTGACACATTTAAGGACACTTAGCACGTTATTTTGGGGTGTGATAGAGTGGTTTTGAGTTCACCTACTTTTCCCCCCAAAATGCACCCAGCGGCGCTAGGTAGTTCCGAGCGAAAACCACTGTTTCCTTTTTGGCCCGCTTTCAAGAGTTTACCTTCGTGCCATTTTTCTACTCGAAATGATCCCTGACTGTTGATATGTGGTGATTACGATATGTGGCCCTCTAGGTCCCATCAACTCCACACTTCCTCTATATTTGGCCATGTCTTCTAGTTTGCCACGCTTCCACGTTAGTTTAGTGCCTCGCTATCTCTTGGAAACTAGATTTTTCACAAAAAATGTTATAATGATAACATGGGATCCAACTGGGGATGCTATCCTCCCTGTGAGGTAACAAAGAATGCGTATACCTTCTTCCTTATCCATTGGGATACTCCCAAAATGGGTGTGTACTCTGCCTTAACCTGTCACCAATGTCCATTGAAAATCAAAGTCTCCATAATGCTCTTACGTGGAGACTGGACATTGGATGTACTACTAACATCTAAAAGACCACTTTATTCAGAGATATAAACTTGAAAATTCTTTATCATCAAGCTTATTCGTAGCTACCTAACCTAACTTCTAAAATGAGATTCCAATCAAATGAAATCATAATGCCAATGAAACCATGCAAGCATTTTATTTATTGTCTAGATTTTTTGCAATTGCTTGCTCCAAAGCCTGTTTACTGATAATTTATTCAAGAACTTACATATGAATTCAAATATTTAGAATTTAAAAACATTAGGACTGTTTGCTGCCTCCAACAAGACTACAAATGGATCTTCTAAAACATGCACAAAACAATGATCATGTTTCACTCTTTTCGCTACACTCTTGTTGTCATGTGATTTAACTAGTTTATTTTTATCAATAAGTTGAAAAATCATTTGAGACTGTTGTAAATAGCAATCTTCTAAACTACAAGATAGTGTTGACTAGAATAAACCCCCTAGTAGCAAGAAATCCATATTTAATGCTAATGTTTATTGACTATCATCTTCATATCTAAGCTTACAACCCATCATAAGTCATAAATTATGATTGTTAAAACTCCCCATATAGCATGCCATAGGGTCATGAAACATGTGAGAAAACATTTCTTTATATGAACCAAAATAGCAGAACATGCCTCCTTCACAAGAGTTGGTTGTTCTTTCTATACTTCTTCAGTCCTAAGAACATTTTTAGAACCATAATCTTCAAAGGAATTAAATAAAACAATTACTTCTTTATGGTCTTTTTGCATTTCTGATTGAAAAGTTGCATACACTGTTTTGTTTCTTTCCTAAAACTCTATGTCATTTGTTTATTGATTTCTTGAATTCTCCATAGATCTAGTTTCAAAATCCTCATCCATTTCTAGGCCACTTAGAATTTTAACCACCACATCAATCATAGGAGAAGAAAGACAACTTTGAAACAATTTGTCTTACTGGAAATCTTGTTGAATATCTTCATCAACTTCAAGAGAAGGAAAATGACTTTGAACAACAATTTCTTTATGAACTTTCTCTATTTTCTCATGATTTATGTTTAACCTCTCAAAGAAATAAAAAAAATAATGGGAGATAGTTTTGATTTGCATGTCCACTACTTACTTCAGATCCAACATGATTCCTGGAGGGTTTCTGATCTGAAACATTATAAACATTTTTCTTTAGCAATTTGAAAGAAGCAAATCACAACAGCAAGGTTCTTCCACCTGATTCAAAATCTTCTTCATTCTCTTTACTACTGTGATATGCACATTTTCCACTTTCTTTGGATTGTTGGACACAGTTATCTTCAACTTCGTTTTCGACCAATGACTGCAATTCCTTGTCAATTTGTTTTAGTGAATCATCGTGGTTTGACATAATCACACATCCCTTTGCTTCAGTGATGGTATTAGAATTTTCTTTCAACAATTCAAATGAAGAAAATCATAAAGGTAAAGAATTTCCTTTAGCTGGTTCATAACTTTCTTCTTTGCAAATGTAATATGTAAGCTGATTTACCTCAACATACTGCTAAAAAGGAACATTTTCTGATAGAAAACATGTTTGTTCATGGAATCCAACATCACAATCATCATTATATTCAACATATATAGGGAAATCAACAATGTACGCAACGTCATCTAACAAGAACAAACTTGGAACATCAACCTGCTCTTCAATAGACA
The DNA here is from genome assembly GCA_032191745.1 of Picea mariana. Taxonomy (NCBI): domain Eukaryota; kingdom Viridiplantae; phylum Streptophyta; class Pinopsida; order Pinales; family Pinaceae; genus Picea; species Picea mariana. Next base: position 37,281 of record JASDQU010687496.1, read on the forward strand.
AATTTGAAAACTCATCTTCTTGACTGTATACCAATGAATATATGAAACAATCAGCTCCATTATTATCATGGGGTGGACTAGAAGCTACATAAGCACCCTCTCTTTCAATAAGTGTAATATAATCCTTTGCAAAATCATTATCTTTTAAAACTTCAAGAGGACCCATGATATTATCAATTTTATTCTCAAGATTCCAACAAACTATTTTTTGTTCATATTCACTTTCATGTCCTGGACCATCCAATCCCTCATTTCAAATCTTTTCACATGCTTTGATATTGTGTTGAATCTCATGATCATCATTAAATATTTGTTGTAAGGTATTAGGTCTTCTCTCCATCAAGAGGAAAGACAAATCTGGATGAAGAGTAGTGTCATACTGGAGCATGGAAACAACTTCAATGGGTTGAATTTATTTGGGAAAATTGTAATAAATACTGGAAAACCTTCTACTGAATGTAGAAATAGTTTCATTGCTTTGCCTTTTCAAGGCATATAATTGTATAATTTGTAGATCCAAATATTTCTTCTTACCCAAAACTTTGAAAAAACAATCTTCAATTCATCCCATGAGCTAATTGTCTCTAGCTGAAAATGTTTAAACCATTATTAAGTATCTCCTTTCAAGGATTGAGAGAAGGCCCTCATACAAACATCGTCATGGTCAATCTCAAAAAAATCTATGAAATTCTCAAACTCTTGGATGTGTTTTTCAGCTACGATGGCATCAGGTTCACCATAAAACACACGTAGGTACTTATAGTGATTTGCAAGAAAATCATGAAGGATGTGAGGTAATTTTAAGGGTCTGTATCTATGTTGAGTCTTGGAGGGTGTTGGATCAAGTACAAGAGGTTAAATATCAGCCTTTGTTTCATGAGGCTCATCAACTTGGTCATGGTTATCACATGGCTAAAATGGAAGATTTTGATCAAAATCAATGATAAACTGAGGAGATATATGTATAACTTTAAGAGGAGGATATACAATTTCAATATTATCATGACCATCATTTGCATGCAGCAGGTGAAGAAAATTTTGTTTATCATGTTCAAGAAAGGACAAAAGGTAATCAATAACAAAAAATATTATGTCTTGGAAAAAACTCAACTTTAGGTACTTGTTTTCTCCCATGATGTCATTTCATATCTATTTCAAGGGATATCATCTTCCAGTGAAGTCTCT
>JASDQU010687496.1:39256-54734 GCA_032191745.1 Picea mariana
TAAAGATTATCACTAGCAGAAAAACACATTCATGAATATGAAATACAAGAAAGCATACTGAACATCAACACCATGATGAATCTCGACTATATAAGAAAACCTTCTCTTCTTATATTAAAATCCATAAGAAATTACAAAGTTTTCCTGCTACAATATCAGGCCCTTCTCCAGCCAGTTGAACATTCGTTTATCTTTTTAACATTATATATAGATAAATTACATATGAGATCCAAAACAGATCATCTTCTCCAATATTCCAAAAATAGATATCGATCAGATAGGGAGTAACTTACCAAAACCAAACTCCTACTTTATAGGGAACATTACAAACATAAAACCAAAATATTTGAGATCTTTACCCTGAACACCATCTATCTACAAAATCACAATATTCCCTGAAATTGATTTAGCCTATCATGAATTTTTTATTTTAGCTTTTCAATTTCTTCTTTTAATGTGTTATGCCAACTAGGCTGGTCTTGTTCGGTACCTTTAACTGTTCCACCTTTAACTTCCTCCTTCCGTCTCTTTTTCCTTTTTCTCTCACCACCTTGCATGTAGTATCCATCTGCATATACATTAAAGATCAAATATTTCATAATATGATTTAACCTGATTTCTTCACCTCGTCCTAGTTCATTCACAGATTTTGAGTGAAACTTTGTTATCAGGAGTTGTGCATCATGCCTCTTTCTCTTTTTACTTGATAACCCTAACATATTATTCGAATTTCCTGGTTTGTTGAAAAACGTTGTATCTTTCTCCTCAGATCCCTCTAGTTTTCTAGGGAACATGAGCCTATTCCCCTCAACTACACCTAAATTAGACAAGTGATTTGATTCACAGTTATCCTTCTCTAGAATAAACTGTCAATTACCTAAAATAGATTAATTTCACATGTGTCTTGAGTAACAATCACCATCGAGTACTAATCATAGGCTACTGACAAAATTCCTTATGGGGATAACGACCTCTCACGTTCGTCCATCAATTTCCAATTATGAGTATTGAATTGGTAATTTGGCGGCGCTTACTTGGCACTGTGTGGACGAGTGATACCTAAACAAGTGTCTCGAGATGATTAGATCGGTCGACAGGTTTCCTTTCCACTTGTGACCCTTGGATTTGACACATTTAATGACACTTAGCATGTGATTTTGGGGTGTGATAGATTGTTTTTTATTTCACCTGCTTTTCCCCCTGAAATGCACCCAGTGGGGCCACGTAGTCCTGAGATGAAACCATTGTTTCATTTTTGACCCTCTTTCAAGAGTTAACATATGTGATATTTCTCTACCTGAAATGATCCTTGACCATTGATCTGTGGTGATTGTGATCTGTGGCCCGTTGGATCCCATCAACTCTGCACTTTCGCTAGATTTGGGCCTGTCTTCCAATTTGTTACACTTCTAGGTTAGTTTAGCACCTCACTAAGTCTTGGAAACTACATTTTTGACAAAAAATGTTATAGTGATAACATGATGCATAATGATCCCTTACCCAATAGTCTAATCTAGAAATGATCCCTTCTAGAAAATGAGGAAATAAAATTTTCATACCGAGATAGATCATGAGCCAAATTTGTCAAAATGACTCTGCACATCCCCCAACAAATCCATGGCATATTGCAGAAGGCCCATTCCAATTACAAGTGATAACATTACCGACATCGAGTTCCACACAAGTTTTAAGTCAATCATAAGGTGTGGTTACATTTTCATAAATATCACCTTGCAAAACCCCATTAGAGGATCAGACGACTTTGATATGGGCCTTACACCATCACCAAAGTTGTAACTAAGAATGATTTTGAACTTAGTATTCCTCCATTCCTTGTCCTACATCTAGTCTTTCATATGGATCTCCTTCTTCCATATTGTCCACCTCTACAGAACATCTCAGAGGTATTCGAGCACTTAGCCCCTACATAAATCAACTTTGAGTTCCTTTAGAAGGATACATTTTATAGAATTGTGGATACATAATGAAAGGCACCTGCCAATATAACATGCACATCTATTGGGTCATGAAAGCAAGGAAACCTCTTCACCAAGGAAAGTCACTCACCAAGAGCCAAAATCAATATATGTTTCCCCATTTGATGATGGAACTTGACACAATGGGGACCATTTATTCCTAAGTGGGGAGGACTAGTGCAAGTGAAAATCGGTGTCCACCCACCTCTTTCACCAAATCACCATGGTAATTATTTCTTTCTACCATTGGGAATATATGATCCCATGGAGCCCATGTTTTTGTTAAACCATGGTATAGGCCCATGGTATTAGGTGGAAGAAAAATAACAATAATGAATAATAATGAAGCGGATAAAATTCGTGTGTGCAATTTTTGCAACCAATGGAATTTACCCATCATATTAACCCATTATTTTTGTAACCATTGGTATTTGAAAAATAAAACAAATAAAAATTAAATAATGAAAATACATGACTCCTATGAGGCACCCCATAAGATCTATATATATGGGTCTCTTACTTTTAGAGGACATCCATTCATCATGTAGTACTAAGGATTTTTTCGATTTAGTAAAAATTGATTTCATGCCATAGTATTATCTTTAGTTTATTTGTCACATTTACTTTCCTATTTTCCATTTCCTTCCTTTCATAGTTAAGATTACTAGTGAACCTGATACAATCACGAAGATGCTACATGGTAGCACGAGAAAACCATGCGGGAGGAGTACCCACAAACTTTTTGTTAATTTCGAAGAAAACATAATATAAAAATGCAAGACTCCTTTTTGGGCGGCAAAAGTTCTAGATCCACATCTCATATAACTATCAAACCTACGTTGGGGGTCATAAAAAATAATGGTACAACCCAATGGAATGAAAACAATGAAGGGAGTACATTAATTTGGTCGGCAGGTTGAGAGGAACACGATAGTATGGTTGGAACTACTGTTAGAGTTGTAAAATTGCATAAATTTATTTTTTCTAAGTATTGTGAAGTGAATTTGTACATTATATTGGCATATTGTTGTGCATCGAGGACGATGCACAATTGTAGGGAAGGGGGAATGTAACATCTTCACTATAATCCATAGTTTAATTAATGGATAATATAGATATGAATGTGTCTATGGCCAAGTGATTTAATATGCGAATAGTATTTATGATTTTTATGCAATAAAATGTGATCCTAGCTTCTAGGGGACATTGATAGAGATGGGATCTAATTAATCCACAAGAAAGGACAATTCTAGAAAGGGGAGTTTTATCCATGAGTTTAATTCCAAAATCATTTTCCTATTTTTAATGTTTTGAGAGAACCTTTTGATTTTCCCTAGAATGTGGGAGAGTCCAATCATTGAATAGCTATAAGAGGGTGGGTGTGAAGAGTCACATCCCATAGTTATTGGGACTATGGGGATGAGTAAAATCATTTTGGGAATGATTCCGAGGGAAAAATAAAAATAAAGGAGAGGAAATGTGTATGACCATAGGGGGATGTTTAGAAAAGCACATTTTGCATGGGGAGAAAGAAACAATTGGAAAGAGAAGTGCACTAAAGCTAGAGAAACAATGGAGGGTGAATTCTAAATCATTTTTGGAGATGAATATTGAAGAAGTAAATTTTCAATCTGAAAGAAGAATCAGTTTGTCACGCGTAAAGGGTAAAATCCCTTGTGAGTTTCACTAGAGTAGCAAACTTGGTGCTATTTTTTTACTAGTAGTTTTCCTAGTACCGAGGTCCCTTGACTGCTCAGTGGTGAGATTCATGATTACCTACACTAGAGAGACCCTTATAAACGAATGTGACAATCAATGGAATGAGAGCATTGAAGATATACATTCCTTGGTTAGGGAGGTAGAGAGAAGGAGAGTTGGTGGAAATCAAGATTGTTATAGGAAAATGCCAGTGGGTTGTTGGATTATCTGAGTTGTGAGTGGACAATGAGAGACAACCTCTTTTTTGGTTTCATAGGCCCATCTTGGGGGTGACTTTTTGTTGATATATGGAACATAAATCTTGTGGTTGGGTGGAATTTCCATCCCAAGCACATGGTTGCACAACTATTTTAAAAAGATATGTGTTTAATTTATTTTTTTCTGATTTTTTTATGAGTTTAATTGTTAGGTGTTTTAATATGTGTATGGCAATGAATTATATGTTGTTGTAATGAAATTATTGGCTTCATTCATGTTAGTTATCATGTTGTAGCCACATTTAAATAATGGTATCAACAAGTGGTTAAATCCGTGTGTTTTCCTATAGCTGGTAAACTATAGGATACCATAAGTCAAGCTAGAAAATGTTACATTACAATTATTTGATTGAGGGTTCATTGGGATATCAATTCTATTGACTGACAAGTTCATTGGGAGGAGATTCATCCCCACACAGTTATGGTTACTAATATTGGTTCAATTAGAGCTAAGAATAAGAGTTCAATGGTTCTTCCTTCATCCAGATTGTAAGTAAATTAATCTAAACAACTTTCAAGTGTGAGTCTCATAATTTGTTCCTCTTATTTATTGTGCATTAAGAGATACAATTATAATTACTTTTGATTAGTTTAAAGTATAGAAAGTGTTGTTTTACATTTATTTATTTTGTTGATTTTACATTCTTGACCATTACATCCATGGGAAAGGGGGAATTTTGTTACTTCCGTAAGTATGTAGTTGGTATCTTTGTGTTTTTTTAGAGAATAATTTTAAAGTGACCTCGCATTCATTTATACTATATGGATTTGGATTATTTCACATAATTGATGAATTTTATTGAATGCAAGAATTAAAAAAAATCAATGAATATTTAGTTAGTCTATGTTGAGGAAAATATTACTTATCTTTCTTTTTTGTAAGCAAGGTATGAAAAAACACCATTCAAATTTGTATCTTGGGTTAGGAAAAAGAGTTGTCCTTCTGTGTATTGTATAGGTGGCGCTATAATTTATCAATTCAAAGACCTTATATTTCTTAATAAGTTAAGAAAACAATGAGATACATTAATATGACATTAAATTTGTAGTCTTCAAATTTATTTGTAGGGTTTAGTTTCAAGTACAATGAGAGATACAAAATCTCCTCAAGCGAAAATTCAGCGAATATATATGACATAATTTCAATATTAAAATTTCATTTAAAACTTAGAATTCTTTGAACACTTAAAAATATTTAATAAAAGAAGCTTGGACCAAGGTAAATAATTGATTCGTTTTGATGTTTATGTATAAAACCCCATGTTTATAAGAAATCCATTTCATTGCCTCAAAATATTGGTTATGCTGTTATGATTTGAGCGTGAAATTAAGTAAACACATGAAAATTTGTAGAAGCTAATAATATTTCAAATTTTAAGAAGTTATTCTATATAGAAATCAATTAAAAATGTCTAATGACATAGTTAATATATATGATAAGCTATATATGGTATAGAATTTATGTTTCTAAGCTATAAATTGCATGTCTTTTAAAGGAATTGAATCATGAAACTTATAAAATATATATGATAATCTATATATGGTATAGAATTTATGTTTCTAAGCCATAAAATGCATGTCTTTGCAAGGAATTGAATCAGGATACTTATCATTATAGACCTTTCAAAATACCAAGTTAAATAGAAGACTACATTTGTTTCATAGAGATTGTTCGTTAGGACATTGATATTGAAATTAAATTTTTGAATGTCTAATAATTTGTAATTGGATTTAAAACAAGAATAAAAACATAATCCTTATAGGAATTGTGTGGTTGCATATACTAATATCCTAAGTTTTTCTAAGACCTCAATAAGCCCAAAGTTGAGAAACTTGTGGAGTCCTTATAGTTTATGAATTTCTGAGCATGCATCACTTCGAATTTAAAATTTTTTTTTACCAACCAGATTGATTACATTAATCATTTTGGATGCATTTCTTTTTTTGGATTTCAATTGTTTAAGAAAAAAACATCGTCAATTGATTTTTTGGATTTATAATCATAATTTGAACCCTGCCTTTGATTTTTATTTTCAGGTTTTTATCTATTATAGAAATACTCAACAAATTAACTAGAATAGGAAACAACAATGCTAGCACCAAACTGAGAGGAAAATGACCATCGTATTATTTAGAATAGGAGGCATGATTATATATATGTCTATTATTACATGATGGCTTGAATGCGTCAAGATATAACTAGTTAGTTAGATCTGATCAACTACTTCATTGGAGCTTGTGCCCAATTATTTTTGTCCTCCAATACGATGAGAGAGTGAGCCTTTGAATAATCTAGTTGGTTGAGGGAGTGCACCTTACTTGGGATCACATGGATGTTTGTTGGGTTGCTGAATTCCTCTCTGTTTAAGCCTGAAAGTGTCCCCACTTTCATCAGTAAATGAGGAAAATTATTTTGCATGTCAACTTCAAAAATATATTTAGCATGAGTAGGAGTTTTTCCTATGCAAGCAACAGGGTAAGAGGTATATTGTTGATTATAGGTTGTATTATGGCGAGTGTCAAGTACGGTGTACTGTAGCAAGGGAGGATAGAAATTAGGGATTCACTTGAGAGGATAAGAGAAGATAACATTATATTCTACCAATGGGGGCTCATAGTGTTTTAGACTGTTAACATTCACAACACCGTGAATTCCTATTTGGGGTGGGAATTCAAGGTATTAAACATTATCCCCATTCCATTGGAGAACAATATAAGGGCCATAGCGGAGAGGATTCAGTTTGTGATGACGTTGTGATTTAAAAACTAGTATTCCATGTAAAACTAGACTTTATCATCATGAGTAAAAACCATAGGGGAATGATGAGGATCATGGTGGGATTTGTATAATTTATAGACCACCTTTAGTGCTTCAGAGACCCAAAATGGCCACCAGAGGAGGAGGCATGAGCCTCTTTAATCAAAGTAAGACAATCTTCAGAATTTTGGACACCTAATTGATTGAGTTTATATAGACACCCATCTCTTATTGTATAATCCAGAAATGGAGTTTGATTGACCTCAGTCGGATGTTACACAGTAGCCCATATCTTCACAAAGAAGGGATCATAAGAATAGACAGGATTCCAAGCCTCAAAGGAAGCAAAATGCACAACTAGGAGTTGAAGTACCTATAGGGGGTTGGATCAAGAGATTAACCATTCGATTGGGCATGCCTTTCTTGTATTTAATCATGAAATGAAACTATTGAATGTAATCAACTCACTTTAAATGATGTTACTCCTGTATCTTAGTATGAGAATTGATGAAAATCAACATATGATGATCTGTGTGGAGGTTTTTTTCTTTTCCTAGGATGTAATCAAGCCACTATTTCAATACTTTTACTATACTGTAGAAATATTTTTCATAAGTGTTATAATTTCATTTGGCATCAAAGAATGGACTTTATGAATGGTATGTAATAAGGTGTCCTCCTTCTTTAAGAACTGTGCCAATACCATATAGAGAGGCATCTGTCTCAATCTCAAAGGAAGATTGAAGATATTGTAAACAAAGTACAAGAGAAAAACAAACAGAATTTTTTACAGCCTAAATGTTTTTTTGTGCAAAGGGAAACAAAACAAATTGATTCTGTTTGGAAAGTTGGTGAAGAGGGCCTGTTAACTAAGATAATTTAGAAATGAACAATCCATAAAATTTAATGTCACCGATAAACCTATTGAATTCGAAAGATGAGTAAGGTGTTGGCCACTCTGCAAGATATTGGACTTTAGTGGGATCTGGGATAACACCCTCAACAAAGACAAAAAAACCCAAGTATTGAACTGAAGGTTTCCCAAAAGAAGATTTCCAACGTTTCAACTACATTTTGTGAGTGCACAATAAGTCTAGAATAATACACACATGGAGAAATCATCCTTCCAGGCCTTGTTAAACACCAAGATATCATCCAAAAAACTCACCACAATTTTTCCCAAATGTACTATGGAAATATCATTGATTAGCCTCATGAAAGTGGCAAGGGCATTAATAAGACTGAAGGGAATCACCATCCATTCATAAAGCCCAAATTTGGTTTTCAAAGTTTTCTTCCATGTGTCTAGTGCATTCATGCAAACTTTATGATATCTCATTGTAAGATCCATGTTGGTAAATAAGTGGACACCCTTCAAATGATCTAGTAAATAACTCATCCATATTAGAGAGAAATGATTCTTGACATTGGCCTTATTAAGAGCTTGATAGTCTGTGACTAAAATCCATTCCTTATACTCCTTTGTGGGAATGAAGAAGGTAGGAGAGGCACAAGGTGAAGAAATCAATTAGATTTGATCAGTATTAACAATTTTTTGGAGCCTCGTGAGGACCAAGGTGATAAGTTCATTGAGAAAAGTGGCTCTAGGAATAATACCCATGGAATTTTCAATTGAATGAATGGGGCATAATCCAGTGGGAGAAACAAAGACATATTAAAAGAATGTGAGTAAAGTGTCCATATGTGAATGAAATGCATGGGATGGGCTATCTTACATAATATGGCACACCAAACATAAGGAAATGGAGTTGTTGAGACTGATTTGATGAACAACAGGTTGGATAAAAAGAAAGGCATGGGATTTCAGAGAGGATGAGGTGAGGACATAGGTACAACCACATTTATGAAGATGATACTGATGATTACAAGTATGATATACAACATGAAAGAGTTATTGATATGGAAAATCTATAAGCACATCTACACAATCCAAAGGAGACACATTACAAAGAACAATATCGTGGAAAGGGTCGATGGAAAAAGTAAGGTAACAACATTGGGTCACCATCACATGGTGACCATCCTTCTTGATCTAACACAATTGGTAGGGTGTCATATGAGGGGTAGTATTAAGAACCTACCACTGCACCAAATCATTAGCAACTAAATTATTTTGGCTACCATTATCGAGGATGAGTGTGGCTAGAAATTGCTTGATTTGACAATTCTGAGTAAACAAAGGCATTGGTGAAGAATTATGAGAATCATTGGCCATGAGCAAGAGAGAGGGGTATGGTTCCATAGGATTCTCCAAGGTGATCAGCTCGGGGGGAGGCTCTATTCTCAAGGAGGACTTACGAGCATCAACAAATAAAGTCTTGACAAGATTCCGATTATGAACAACATGACATTAAACTTAGGAGTGAAACTAATATTTGTGATAAGAACACCATTTTCTAGGTTTTGGTGAGGTGGGAGAGGAAGGAGAAGAAGGAGTTGAGAAAGGGAAAATCTTTTATAGAGGAGATCAAATTCAAGGAGTGATCTTTCGTTCCATAGAAAAGGCCCAAAGAAAGACCTTATCTAATGAAGAGATTTCAAATAAATCAACCTTTTTGCGTATAAATAATAAAATACCATAATTAAATTTAATAATGAGTACTTTTTTTGGATCTTGAATCTGCAATTGAATGTGGAGCTTAGTAAACACTGCACTTTAGCTTTGGAATGATTGTCCTAATAGTTGGAAGAGTTGAAACCAATGAGGTATGATATTCTGATGGTACCTCGTGGGATAGAAGCAATGTCGCAATGCTTGAAAAAAGGTATCCTAAAAACTAATAGGTGGAGGGGTGTCCACAAGAGGATCATCAAATTCAACCACCCAAGAGGAGGTATATTTTTGGGAATCCAACCAAGCTTGAGCAACCCATTCCAATTCCAAAACTAGAAATATTTAGCTTCTCCTCTTTTGCCATTCCTAGGTAGGTCTTGAAATAAGTGGATAGATTGTGTACCTAGGGATAAATGGCCTCACCATTCATATGATTTGAGAAATTAGGAAGTTGGAAATGAGTATCCAACTGCAATGGCATTGGGGAGCTCTGTTAGAGCTACATGAGTTCACTTAGAAAAAGATTAAGACCCTGACTGGGAGAATAATGTTGAGATATAGAATCCCTGGGGGAGGAGGCTCTACAAGTAGGTATTATATTCATATAATGAAGAAAATGATTTTTGGATCTAGATATGGATTCAACCCTGAATCATGTCGTGAAGCACAACATATGGTGCTCAAAAGGGAGGGTGTACTAGTAAACCCTAGCCAATATCATGCTGACAAGGCACACTGGAAGAGAGGGGAGGGTGTGGAAAATCCTAGCACATCGTTGAATTTGCAAATCACCGCAAAGGACTGGGTAAGGGAGGGATTTAGAAAGCCCTATAAAAACACCTCAGAGATGGAGGGTGGAGGCACCCCTAGCACACCTTTGGATCTAAAAAACAAGGTGAGGGAACACACTAGAAACCCTAAAAAAAATGTCACTGATACTCACTGAGCATAAGCACTTAGATCAAAGCTTTGATACCATTTGATCTACAATAGCAATACTCATCAAATTAACTAGAATAGGAAACAACAATAGTATCACCAAAACTAAGAGAAAAATTACCATCACTTTATTTAAAATAAGAGGTAGACCTATATATATGCATGTTATTATATGAATGGTTGAATGGGTCAAGCTACAATTAGCTTCTAACAATTAGTTAGTTAGATGTGATTAACTACTTCCTTGGTACGTGTGCCCAACTATTTTTTTCCTCTAATAGGGTAAGAGAGTGAGCCTTCCAAGAATTCAACTAGGTAAGGGAGTGCACCTTCCTTGGGATTCATGTGGATGTCCATTGGGTTGCCCATTTTTCAAATTATTTTTGCTTAGTTGTAGCTTGTTGAGTTCTTTTGACTAATCTTGACTTTCTAATTTTTTTACCTTCCAAATGTTCTTCATGAATCGATTGAGGCAATTTTAAACTCAATTTGTCATTTGGAATGCATATCTTCAACATTCACCTAATAGCCATATTGATCACTTTCCAAAATTCATTTTAGAACTCCTTTAAATTTATCCTGGTATCCATATTGAGCAACTTTTGAATTTTGTTTCTTTCAATTTTTAGCCCAATAACGCAATTTTGGACATAATTCTCATCGCTGTTCTTTTTCTGAATACATCTTTCATATTAAATGTTGTTTTAGATCTCCCATTGGACTCTTCCATGACCATCGAGCATGTTTCAAAAGTTATATCGAAATATCACCACACCACCCAAAGAGGTGATTTGTGTTAAATATAATGTAACCTCAACAGGTTGACTGTACACTGCCAGTTGTACTTTCTATTCTTGATTTTCTTGAGCTTATTTAGCTCAGCTATTTCCCATTGCATTGTACCTTCTTCAGACTTACATCTTCATGTACTCGTTTTGTACTATTCTTCATATATTATAANATACTGTTTTCTGTTCTATTCTTTCTCTCTGCATTTCTTGCTTCACAATTTATCATGGTATCAGAGCTACAGTAGTAAGCCTCTTCACATAGTATGGAGAGCCACACGATCCTCATAGTGTAGAGCTTCACGGATCTTGAGAGCACGAGACACAGAATTTTCACAAGGCTTGGAGAGTTGTCCGTAATACTCTCTAAAGATTGTTGTAATAAGCTCACGTGAGGTCATATAACGTATTATGCTCAAAAGTTTCAAGGAGCAGAAACACGAGAAGGAAGGAGAGACTGAGAAGGAAGAAACAGTAAAGATTCTTGTACAATTTTCAAGAATCATCAAAGATTTATGAAGAAGAGCTGCAGGAGGCAGGAACTCTTGAATAATTCAAAGAATTCGTTCAAATTCACTAAAGATTCCTGCAGAAGGATGAATCCTTTAAAGATTTATGGAAATCGCTCAAATCTGTCAAAAATTGTAGCAGAGAATGAAGAACTCATGAAATTCTTTCAAATCTTTTAAAGATTCATGAATCTTTCTTCCACAGGAGTAAAGAACGCGTCTCAGGTGAAAAGAACAACCATTGAGGCCATAAGATTTGTCTTGCGAACGGATCCAGAGTGGGAAACCAGTTTAGAAGGGATGAAGAGAGCACAGAAAAGATGAAAGAATTTCTGCCATTAGATCTTGCGCAGAGGACCGATAGCCATTGGATCAGCGAGAAAGTGCACGAGGTTTAGTCCTCTGAAGTGCACAGGAGAAATTCCCACTTGTAAAGTCGCAAAATCCCGACATCATCTGGAGCGTCCATCAAGAGACACATGGTGAGATATTGTCATTTCACTGAATCGCAGGTGTAAAGGTTAGAAGACTAGCTTGAGAATTCACGAATCGTGAAATCATGAGTCATTCTGGACCGTTGGATCGAGATAGATCATGAGTCTTCGATCTTATCCCATCGCAAAATCGGGGATCAGGAGTTGGACGACCGAAGGAGACTTCTCTCCAAAACCCTTACTCGCAAAATATTGACAACACAAATCGTGAAATCCCGAGAGAATTGTGAGCCGTCCATCTCAGAGGAAAGGTGGCAGCAGATCCAAGCCATCACTCCATCGGCATTTCGGAGTTCGGGATATTGGAGGTCTTGTTGACAAATAACACTCCACGGTGAAAGTAGCGAAATCGTGATTCATGAAAAAGTGATAAGATCATAGCCGTCCATTTGTTTGGACATGTGGCAGACATCGAGGAAACCGTCGGCATCTCGGCAATCGGGGTTCTCAGTTGACAGGGAATTTGGAGTCGCAAGTCACGAAATAGTGAAACGACGAGGACCATCCATCTTTCGGGGATGGGTGGCATGAATCTAAGGGCTCGTGAAAAGGACCGTCCAATATAGGAGGATGCATGGTGGAGATCAAAGCAATTGGGAAAAGTCCCGAAAGGAAAGCACCATCGAAAAATCGCGAATCGGGAAATCGGGGACTCCGTGGACAAAAGGTCCAATGCATTTTGACCTTCAAAACTCCGAATCTCGATAAGAGGCTTGACTGTGATTTTATGAGTTCTCATCATAAGATCTGGACCATCAGATCATAGGAAGATCTGGACCATTGAATTGTCCAAAGGCGAATTTCGCATTTCGGCGATTTGAAAGACAAAGAACCGAAAAATCCTGTAGCGCTTTAACACAAGGTGCATGGTCACATTGCACCCTGACAAAGGCAAATTCAAGGCTGATAAGCTCTCTTTGGCCATCGGCAAATCAGTGCTTTGGCGATCGGAGGTAAATACGAAATTTGCCTCTATTTTTTTTTTGAGATTTTTTTTCAAAAAATATGTTGTCTAGCAACTTAGGACCAACTCAAGGTCCGATTATTCTTGGAAAGAGCTATGAGTTCTGGTCTCTTCGGATGAGATCCTTCTTGCAAGCACAAGAGTGTTGGGATCCAGTGGATCTTGGATATGTGGAACCAGATCCAACTGCCCTTTCTACCATGACAAATCCGCAAAGAATTGCTTAGGCAACACTGAGGAACAAAGAAAATAAAGCTAAATTTTGGATTCAAAATTCTGTGGATGACTTGATTTTCTCAAAAATCACAGGCACTGGTACTTCAAAACAGGCCTGGGACATCCTTAAATATTCCTACCAAGGAAATGACAGGGTCAAAATAGGTAAACTGCAGACCTTGAGGATGCAATTTGAGACTCTAAGGATGACAGAGTCCGAAAATGTGGATCAGTTCATGACCAGAGTCATGGGCATCGTGAACTAGATCAGATTGACTGGCGAAGCCATCACTGATCAATGCATTGTTGAGAAAGTCCTCAGAAGTTTACCAAAGAAATTCAAAATGGTTGCAACAACAATCCTTGAATCCAGGGATCTGTCAATTTTTTCAACAGATGAATTAATTGGTTCTCTGGTGACACATGAGACCAGACTGCATCTCACAGATGAGTCAATATCCAATGCTTTCAAAACTCAATTCTCCTTTAGCAGAGGGAGAGGCAGAGGAAGAAGCAGAGGTCACCAAGGAAGAGGGAGCAATCAAAGTAACCCTCACTCCAGTGGAGGTAATAGACAACAATATCCGAATCAAAATTTCTAAGGTCAAAGACAACAACAAAAAAATCATCATCCGAATTTCCAGCCTCAAAGAGGTAGAGGGAGAAGATCAAATGACAAAACAAGCATACAATGATATTACTGAAAAAAGTATGGGGACTATGAATCTGAATGCAAGAAGAAGCAAGCAGATCAGTTCTCAGGCAGAGCACATGTGTCAAATCACATGGTAGAAAACTCAAGAGGTATGTTTCTTTCGTGCCACAAGACTGAACAACAATCTAAAGATCTTTGGTTGCTGGACAGTGGATGCAGTAATCACATGACATGTAACAAAGAATTACTTTCATGCTTTGATTCTTCAATCTCATCTGACATTACACTTGGAAATGATTACTTAGTCAAAGTTCAAGGAAAAGGAACTATTCTTATTCTTACTAAACAGAATGTAAAGAAAGACATAAACAATGTCTATCATGTTCCATATCTGAAACATAATTTGCTAAGTGTAGGAAAACTCATTGAACATGGCTATAAGGTACATTTTGAGGGAGAATCTTGAAATATATTTGGCAAAATCCCAAGCAAAAATTTAATTTCTGTAATCCATATGAATCCAAATAGGATGTTTCCCCTTACCCTCAGAACTGCAAATCTAATTCAACCAAATGCACAAAGTGCATCCACTCTGAATGAAACAATGGTTTGACATACAAGATTTGGACATCTACCATTTCAGAGTCTAAGTCTTCTTCAGAAGAACTCCATGGTCAAAGGCCTACCTATCTTTAAAGAACAAATTCCCCCATGTGAGTCTTGCATACTTGGAAAACATAGGAGAACTAGTTTTCCACAGTCTTCCAATCAAGCCAAAAAACATCTTGAACTTGTTTACACTGACCTATATGGACCAATGCAAACAGATTCAGTAGGTGGTAGCTTTTACTTTCTAACATTTATTGATGATTTCAGCAGAAAAATCTGGATCTATTTTCTTAGACACAAGTCTGAAACTTTTGCAAAATTCAAAGAATTCAAGGCAGACGCTGAAAAACAGAGTGGAAAATATATCAAAGCACTCAGGTCATATGGAGGAGGAGAATACAACTCTAGAGAATTTGCAAATTTCTGCAAATCACAAGGCATCATCATGCAAACAACAGCCATGTATACTCCACAACAGAATGGAGTGGCTGAAAGGAAAAATTAGACAATAATGAATATGGCAAGAACACTTCTTAAAGAGAAAATTTTTTCAAATAGGTTTTGGGCTGAAGCAGTAGCATGCTCAGTTTATCTTTTGAATAGATCTCCAACCACAAGTATAAAGATGAAAGTTCCTCAAGAATCATGGAGTGGGACAAAGCTCAATGTAGCGCATCTAAGGACATTCAGATGCGTAGCATACACTCACATACCTTCCGAATTAAGGAAGAAACTGGATGACAGAAGTGAGAAATGTATTTTCACTGGATATAGTGAAACATCTAAAGCTTACAGACTTTACAATCCAATCACCAAGAAACTAATTCTCAGCAGAGATGTAAAATTTCTAGAAAATCAATTCTGGAATGATTCAGAAAATCAGCAAATGGGCAGTCAAAATCTATTGCTACCAAGTTCTGAAAATGCAGAAAATTCAGAACAACAAGTACCTCAAAATATTCTTCCAAGATTGCAAGTACAAAGACAACTTGAAAATTCTCAGGATAACTCAACTTCTA